>PVLD010008982.1:0-80145 GCA_004027595.1 Dinomys branickii
TTTTTTCTCCTCCCTCATCTCCGTTGCCCTACCACTCAATCAGTTATCTTCCCTGTGATAATAACTGTACTCCTGGGTTTATCTATATCCTTGGACTCTCACCTTGGGAGGAGATATAGCTGCCTCAGACTATACTATAACATACAGGGGTGTATACAAACTGCCATGGTTGGAGGTGGGAAAGCACATATGCTCACAGAGGACCGCCCGGCTCCGCCCTGTCGACGTGCTGTGGGTGGGGGCGGGTCCAGACCATGTGGCTCCAGCATTACCGTTCCCCACCCCTTGCAGCTGGGCAATGGGTCTTTGAAGCTGAAGCTACGAATGCCGAAACAAGGGCGTGGGCCAGGGGTGTGCTTGGAGCGGCAACCTCCTCCCTCTCTAGCTGATAGAATTTTGTGTCTGTCATCTAAGGTAGCTTACTTTGTGGCGTTCAGATCGACTCTCTTCACAGTTCTAGACTGTGGTATTTAGAGGGCCAGTAGAAAAATATGAAAACAAAGTGTGTGTGTGTGGCTGGGAACTAGCTGCAGTCTAGTTTGATTCTCTTTGTTTTGAAGGCTTAGAGGAATAATAAAATCTCTAGAGTCAGAGGTGGAAAAACACTTCTTTCCTACCACCTGGAGTCTTGTCAAGGATAGCTTCAGCTCTTTGCTTCTAAACCTCAAGGGACATATACTTCTTTTGAGAGGCATCCTGCCACCTGGCGGGGGGTGGGGGGGCTCGAATGACACCTTTTGCCTCTATGTTTGGAGTTGTGGTTTTTCCAGGTGTAGGTGGAACCTTCTTGGTTTAGTGCTGATTAAAAGGGAAAAAAGAGGAAGAGAAGTTGTACAGTGATTCAAGGGCAGCGAAGCCTGAGCCTGCAGCGCCAGCAGCCCTGTGGTAATTTGAGAATAGCAAATTAGAAGAACAAAGCAGATTTTAATCATACGCCACAGAGAGGAAGGTGGTTCAGGATTCTCTCCAATTGTGCCTCCATTAGAGAAAGTGAGGCTTTTAATGTTATTATCCAATATATATTGTTAAAGGTTCCTTCCTTCCTTCCCCAGGCTTCCTTTAGTGTGCTGGCTGAGTAGGAGTTGCCAGCTTTTTCCTTCCTCAGTGTACTGAGTGGCTGTTAAGTATAAACTATGTTCTTATGGGAAGAACATCCATCCATCCATTCATCCGTCTGTCCGTTGGTCCATCCATCCATCCATCCATCCATCCCACCAACAAACATCATAGCAAAACGATATTGGAGTTTGCAAGTTTTGGTTAAAGTTTTAAACTTCTATGTGTTAGCAGCAGTGGTGGTTCCATGACCTCTGGCCCTCAGTGAACCCATGAGTGTAGCCAGCCTTTCCTAGTAACACATCAGGAAGCAGGAGACCTCATCAAGGCAGTTTTCCCTGTACTCCGCTAGGGTGGTTCTGAGCACAGCAGAGAGGGCCTGATGGAAGTGATCATAGAGGTTCTTCTTGGAGGAGGAGGATAAATATCACATGGTGATGCAGGGAGTTGAAAAAGGCCTCTGTTAGGAATGGCTGTGGGTACAAGAGATGTAAGATGATAAATACAAATGCATCCTTGCTAGCCTGGTAGAGAAGACAGACAGATGAACAAATTCAAGGTGGCACTGCTGGGCTAGGCAAACACCAGGATGTTGTTGGGGTTCAAAGAAGGACTGATGGTAATGTCACAGTGTGGCTGGGGGAAGGCATGATCCTCGTTTAGTTCTAATCCTTTTCCTCCAATGTCTCCTCATCCCTCCTCCCCTCCTTCTTCTTCCATTTTTTGGTCACACTTCTTAAAAAGGAAATTCTTTGAAACAGATCACTGATGCTTTCTGATTTACACTTACCATGTAAGAGCATCTTTAAGAACTTTACTCTGTTCCTGTCACATCTCAGCAAAAGTTGGACCTTGCTATTACATGTGATTGTCTAAGCAGTCCACATACCCATGCCCCGTTAGTGTGTGTTACACAGAAATCCTGGACAAGAACTAGGAGTCCCGAAAGCCTGCGAAGCCAGGATGGCTTTCCTGGGGAGGTGAATTTTAAAGAAAAAGCAGACAGTGCCTGGCCAGTACAATGGGGAGTGTGCTGAGATAGCATGCAGTTAAGAAGGCAAGGACATTCTAGGAGAAGGTTAAGCAGAGAAAGGCGTGGCATTTAATGGGGACTGAAAGAAATGCCTACAATTTTATAGAGCCGCAGAGAGATGCCTGCAGTAGGATCTTGTCAATTCTCTGATTAGGGAGAGAGCTGGAGCCCAGGAGACAACGCTGGGTACTGCTTGTTAGGGGATATTTAGGATGCCACCACCGAGGCTGGTTTGAACAGGCACAGAGACCTGGAGAACTGCTTTGCAGGAGCATTTGACTTAGCCATTAAGAGTTACAGGTAGGCTTTGTTAGGTGTTTCCTCTCAGCCTTTGAATACCTTAATACTTTTTGAAAAGCACCACCCAAAGAGACATTAGAGCTTGTGAATGCTTAGTTAAGGTTTTACCCTTGTGTATGTTGGTAGGGTAGAGATATTTCCATGGTCCGTGGCCTTTGGCAAAGCCATCAAGAAGTAAGTCTTCATTATGTGTCAGGAGTTTGGGAGATCTCACCAAGTCCCCTACCCCGTTTGCCTTTTGGGGTGGTCCCGCACACAGCAGGCAGGGCCTGGTGGATGTGATCAGAGAGGCTTCAGTGAGTAAGCGCTGGAAAGAGGTGGGAGGAGTAGTGGGAAGTTTCTGCATGCTAGACAGCCTTCCAGTAAAACTTTTGTGACGATGAAACCGTTCTGTATTTGTGCTGTTCTGGTTGGTAGTCTCTAGCCCCATGTGTCACACTTGACTAATGTCAGAGGGATCGAATTTTTAATGTTAGTTTTAATTCATTAAAATTTAAATAGTTCCTTGTGCTGGTCACTGCCATGTGGGGCTGCACAGGGTCAGGCTTCTAACAGTGGTCAGTTCTGGAAGGCGAGAGGAAGAGAGGAATCCTTGGGAGCGGTACAGGAAAGCTTTGCTTTCTGTACACTCCTGGCATTTGAATCTTTGGTTATGTGTGTTACTTTTGTAATTTTCAAACCAAAAGGAATTTTAGAGTAAATATATGTGTCTTTATTTTTCGGGAGGACTTAGAAAGTTGGAAGGGATTTTAGATTTTAATTTAATGCCTACATCTTTCTCAGGGAGCAGCTGGAATCCAGAGAGTGGAAGCGACCCACCTAACCTGGTGGCTGACAGACTTGGCACCCAGGCACCCAAGCTCCCATTCACACAGTTCTTTTTCTTCATGATAAACTGTTATCTGTGTGAGCTGGGATCACTTTGCTGTGTACTTTATTTGTATCTGGAAAGAAACAACTATTAACAATTGAAAAAAGGGGAATTTACTCCTAAAACTTATAATTTTTTTTTTTTTTGGAACTAGAACTCAAACCTAGGGATACTCTACCAGTGATCTATATCCTCAGCCCCTTTTGAATTTTATTTTTGTCCAGATTGGGCTTGACCTTGCGCTCCTTCTCCCTGAGCCTGCCAGGTAGTTGGGGTGACAGGCATGTGCCACCATGCCCAGCTTAAAGCTTGGAATTCTTTGTGAATGAACAGCACCTCTCAAATCAGTTTTTCCCCTTCTGTCACTTATTTTGGAGATAATATCCTTTCTCTTTAATGATAACTATAAGAGCAAATGATCAAATTTCAAATAGTACAGAAGATTGCCCAATAAGAAATGAATCATGCTCCTATATCAGACCTCAGGTGTATTCTTCAGGGCTTCTACACCCCACAGGCTTTTGGGGAAGCGTCTCTCCAGAGTTTCTTTTTTTTCCTTCCAGAAACAATACTGATTGCTGTTTCTTAGGCAGTGTGAATGACTCCATTGAGGTGTAATTCATACGGGCAAAAATGACCCAGAGAAGTATTCTGTAGGGCCAGGGTGGCTGGCACTTGGAGAACCAGAGGTAAAATGAAGTGGTTTCTGTATTGGGCTCCAAGCGCCTCCAGACATGTTGGTGTCTGCTCTGTGTTTATGCTTCCCTGAGCGCCTGTCTTCTCTTCAGTGGGCTTGCATTTGTGCTGGCTGGTTGATAGTCCCATGCTGGTTTTGGGGAGTGTCCTTACTGCAGCTTCTGACAAACTATTTTATTTCCCCCCCAGTGTGGCTGGAATAAATGGGAACTCTTTTGTCTGCTCACCTCTGTATGTGTGTGGACCTTTCTTCCCAATGGCCCTGTTTAAAATTTCGCTCTCTCAGTGAAGTGTGAAGAACGGTCAGAGATGCCGAAAGACATCAGATGTGTGAGATTCCTCCAGAGGAGTGGTGACTCGAATCCCAGGGAGCTCTGGAGAGAGAGGGGCAAGAGACGAGGAGGCCTGGCCTCCAGGTGGAGATGTGCTCAGCACATGTCCGTGCCAGCCTTGAGTGTGACGTGCTGGGCCGTGGCAGGCTGTCACCATTTCTGCAGGAGGGCTTAGCAGGGACTTGTGATCATTGACTTGGTTAGCAGTAAGCATTCAGCAATCTGACACAGTGTGAGTACCCATCACACGTCCTCCAGAGTCTTCTCTGGCCACTTCTGCTTCACAGGACCTGGGGCTGTTTATGAACTTGCTCTGGGCCTGTATGTTGTCTGTCCTCTCTGCAGACTGGCAGCCCCAAGAGGTCAAGGGTGCAACTGTGACTGCAACACCGTGGGGCTCAATAAAAGTTTTGGCTGGAGGAGAGAATAAATAAATGAATATGTGACACCAACTAATTACAACCATGACAGTGATAACTGCCAATTGCTGTGTATGTGGTACGTGCAGCCCCTGTGCCGAGCACCTTTCGTCTCACTTAGTTCTCAGAAGTAGCCCTCAAAGGGAGAATTAATATCCTTAAGTCTTTGCCCTCTTGAGTTACACAGCTAGTTAGCGGTGGGCTGAGCTTTGAACCCAGGTCTGCCTACGACCTTGACCATTAACAAATTAAGGGTGACCCCTAGAGCAGCAGTGTCAGAGAGACCCTGCGAAGGAGGAGTGTCACCTCCTGTGTGATGCTGGGTCGTGGGAGCAGGTGGGCGCCTGCCCCTTGGGGTTAGAAGGAGATACCCCACACTGCGACAGCTTGGCGCCATGGAGCGGGTTCGCCTTGGCTTGGGTGCCTGTGGGTATTTTGAGCACTTGTGAATTATTCAGGTGCTGAGCAGAGAAGCTTACTCACATTGACTCCTAATTGAAAACTGCTGAAATTAAAGCCAAAAGGTTCAGCAGCTATGTATTTTTTTCCCTGTTAACAAATAGGGGAGGAAAAGCAATCTTGCAGCCACCAGCCATATGGTTTGCTTTCGTGGTGCTCTTTCCTGGTTCTCCAAATGGCTCATTGGTGCTTGTGAGTATTTTTATTTTTATGATATCATATTTTGAAAAACACCCGAGAGGCATTTTCAACCATTCTGGATGCCCGGGGCATACTCAGCGTGATCCGTTTTCCTTCCAGGAGAGATGAGAGGAGAGAAGGGAGGCCTGGGGAGCGTCTGGTCTCTCCCTCTCTCCCTCTCCGAGCCCTCCCAGCCTTGCTGCGCTCCCTCCTCCTTGGCTAGAATGATCCATTGAGCAGATGATGGGGACTTTTGTAAAATTCCTCATTCTGTTTATTGGTCATTCTTAAGTAAGTCACTGACCAAGGAGGGAAGAGAACCCAGGTGACTCTGGGCCCAGCACCAGGATTGGCTTGCTGAGTTAGCCCAGTCGGAGGGAGGACTTTTAAGATGGACAAGTTTGCATGTTCTTAGGCAGAGTTGGTGGGCCGTAGGTTCTCTGAGTGGGACCCTCCTCATCTTTTAAGGCAGCTTTTTTTTTTTAAAGATGAAAGAATGAAAACATCTTAATGAACACACGTACATTTAGAAAATAACACAAAAACAACACAAGCAGTACAGGCTCTTAGACAAGTTCATAGGAAATAAACAATGGTTATTATATTACATATTGATATCTTCAATTTGGATTCTCAGATAAACAAATCTAGACACGTAAGATTGATCATACACTTAAACATTAACTGTTCCTTTCCATAGAGCAATCAAAGTCAGTAGTACTACTATGTTAGCTATCCTGTATATACATATATATATTTTCCCCCATTTTCTGTTCTCTTTTCCCTCATCCCAGTTGTTCTTTCCTTTTGAACAGTTTCCTTCCCTTTCACAACGTCTATTGTACCTCCTAGATTTGATTCACTCTTTCAGGTTCTTACACTAGTGAGATAATACGGTGTTTATACATGCAGGTAAGACAGCTTTCTTGGGATATAATATTTATAACATGTAATCTTCCATCCACAGTGTACAGGCGAATGAATTTTAGTCTTTCTGCAGAGTGGTGCAGTTATCACAGTCGTTTTAGAATCTCTGATCACCCTCAGAAGGAGCCCATGCCCCTAAGTGCCGTTGTCTCCAACCCCTGCATTTTCCTCAGCTCTAAGTAACCACTAATCCACTTGTGCCGTTATATATGTATCTTTTCTGGGCATTTTATATAAATTGAATTCTGTAATATGAGGTTTTTGTAAATGGGCTCTTCCATATAATCTACTGTTTGCAAGGTTCATTTATGTTGTAGCGTATATCAATAATTTGTAGGAAAACGAGTGCGTCTCGAGACCGTACTTTAAGTGAAATAACTCAGACACATGAGCTTAAATATCTCATGGTTTTTCTTATATAAGAAACCCAAATATAAGTGAACAGCAAAATAAAAATTAGGTAATAGAAAGTAGGGAGGTAAATCTTTCTTAAATGGGGAGAGGATCAGGAGATGGAGGTGAAGAGATGTAAAACCAACAAAGATGTGTTATGTGCATGCATGTATGAATTCCTCACCATGTGTAATAATCACGTTACGCAAACATGTACTAGTAAAAAATAAAAACTTAAGAAAAATACTTCCTTTCTTTTTATTGCCAAACAATATTCCATTGTCTGGACATACCACAGCCTGTCCATTCATTTGGTTGATGAAAATTCAAGTTGTTTTACTGCTGCTTTCAGTATTAATGCTGCTGTGAGTATTTGTGTAGATAATGCTGCTGTGAGTATTTGTGTGGATGTGTGTACTTTCCCCAGGAGAGGGGTGGCTGGGTCTTTTGGTAATTCTGGGTTTAACCTCTCAAGGAACCGATGGACTATTTTCCAAAGCGACTGCACCCTGCTGCGTTCTCTTGGACCTTGGGTGTGTGATGGTTCCACATCTCTGTCAACAACATTTGCTACTATCTACCTTTGTGACTGTAGTCAGAGGCAGATGATGAGATGAGGCAGCGTGACTTTGTGCTTTGTGTTTGTATTTCCCTGAGGGCTTTCACCTGTATCTTGACTATAAATACCTTTCTTGGGGGGCTGGCTGGCACTGAGGGCTAACCCATGAGCAGGTGAGGAGGCAGAGGCTGCCTCCAGAGCCCTCTAAGTAGCCTCGAATCCACAGACCAGCCCCCTTTCTGTGCCCTTTCCATCTGTCACGCTGACCTGTGGGGACCGTGGCCAAGCCACACCCAGGGGTTCACCTGGTCTCCACCTGTAGGGCAGATGCTGCTTTGCAGTGGTCATTTTTACTTCTCACATGATCCAAAGAAATGCGAAGATTTAAAACAACTTGCTTTTAAAAGTCAGTGGCAGATATTGTCCTGTTATTCCCACAACTTTAGTCATGAAAAACTCTAATGTTGTGGTGTTTTCAAGGTAACCAAATGTCACGCTCACCTCGTGGGGAATGCATGTTTTCCAGCTTTTCTAGGTCTTCAGAGAATGAACAGACCAGTGAGCCCCAGCCTGGAACTGTGCTTGTGTTTTAATTACCCCCTTTATTTTGAGATAATTATAGATTCATATGCAGTCATAAGAAGCAATATTGAGAGATCCCACCCTTTGAATTGTTTTGCTGTGGGAGAAAATGAAGATTTACTGAGGGACTTAGAAAATGTGTAACTCTGGAAGCGTGCCAGGAATCCAAACTGTCTCTGCGCCGTCAGCTCCCTACTTTTCCCAGGGTAAGGACCCCATGAGGAAACAATCCACCGAACTGCCCAGGGTGTGGTGATCACTGACCGTGTTACTCAATTTAAAGGAGATGAACCTGGGAACGTGACCCCTTTTCTCCCCCCTGGTCCTGCTCTGTGGTGTCACTTGCTTGTACTAAACCCTTTTGTCCATGCTTGTGACTGCTGAGCCTAATCCGCGAAATTTTTTTTTAAAAAATTGACTACCAAAGATCTTGTTTTAGATCAAATCCACACTGGGTTGTTTTATTTATTTAAACTATAGAATGTTGGTTGTTGGTAAATGCTTTTGGTGAGAAGCAGAAGAGAAAGATGGAGAGGTGGGGGAGGAGAGAGTGGGGGTGGATTCCAGCTGTAAACAAGGTGGTCAGGAAAGACTTCCCTAGGGGGTGACAGCAGAGTCCCTACTCTGGCAACTTGCTTCCTGTAAAAGGCCAGATAGTACCCATTTTATACTTGGCTGGCTGGATGCTCAACCCTTATAGTTCAAAAGCAGCTCTAGACATGAGGTACAGGAAAGGTTTGTTTCCTGACCTAGGCGGATGGCTGGGTTTGGGCAGAGACTGTAGATTGTCAATCCCTGCGTTAGTGTAGAAACAGGCTCTAAGGGATCTGAGAAGACAGTGTTCTAAGCAGTCAGAACAGTCAGTGCAAAGGCCTCAAAGAGGGTTGTTGAGCAGCTTGAGAGGAGAACAGGAAGAGTCTAGTGAATGAATGGAAGGGTGGTGGGAGATGAGGTCAGAGATATGGGAGCAGCCAATCCCATAGGGATTCATAGACTTAGGCTAACTCAGAACACATTTGTTAACGGTCAAAGGAAGAATCTATGCACTGATTTTCAACAAGTTAAGTAAACTCTGTGCATTGATTTTCAACAAGTCTTAAGTGTGCAGCATCTTTATGATGTCACTTGGGTGACAGTGCCCAGTCCTAGAAACACTGCATGACCAGCACCCCAAGCCTTATGCCCCAGCTGACCCTGCCCTCTGACGTGACCACTGTCCTGGCTTCTGACATCTCAGGTTAATTTGCCCTGTTGTCCCCTTTATATCATTTTAAATAAAAGGCATCAAGTGACATATACTCTGCTGTCTTCCTACATTTGTCTTCTTATGCTCCACGTGATGTTTGTGAGTTCCTTCTTGTTTATAGCTGTAATTAAAAATTCTCACTGAAGTATGAGAGTCAATTAATTGACATTTTAAAAATTAATTTTTAAAATTATCCATAGGCATTTAGGTTGTTCCCTGTTTGGGCTTTTTTTTTTTCCCAACTGCTTTTATTACTTTAACTTTTTGTTTTTAAATAAATAAAAACGCATCAATATAGTTAGGCATATGGAGAGACTTTTGGAGTTTGTGAAAAACGAGTTTCAGATGTCTGAGAACAAGAAGGTCTGAAACCATCCACTGATTGTCCAAGGATGAGGTTTTGGGTCTCCCTGCTATAGCTGGCAAGTTCTGAGCTGACCTGCACCCCAGCTGCCCACAGACCTAGCTGTGCCGTGAATGGTCGCTGTGAGTTCTTATCATTTGTTCAGGCTGTGGTGGGAGGAGTCCTCCTCCCCTTTACCTTTTTCTAGCAGACATCAGTCAGTTGTTCCAAACTGAGGCTGCTAACTAGAAGGCCTTCTGTGGCTCTTAGGAGATTTTCCATAGCCGCCTTCTGTGGGACCTCGGAGGACCTCTGGTCACATTTTTACAGCCCAGGAAGGAACTTAAGCCTTTAGGCAATGCAGGACTGGATCTCAGTAAAGAAGGAAAGATTGAGTGTGTAATGTCCTTCAGGAAGTGCTCATGCAGCACCAGGAACCGCCAGATAATAACTTTTTGATGATTTTGAAGCTGACCTTTCTGAAAACTCATTCTTGTGCTGAAACTGCAGACCAGGTGTACTTGGCAGCTGTAGAGTCAGGAGGTGGACATCTGATCGCTATGTGAAGCAGACCTTGGTGGCACTGTTTCTTTCTGGTTCTCTCAGATCTCCTGTCCTGTTGTCCCTATGTCCAGCCAGCACTCTTTGTCCCGCACCATCTGTAAGTCATATTCTTAGCGAGCAGAATGGTCCCAGCTTCTGATGTGGTGGAATCAGCACTTGGCTGATCTTAGCACACTCCCAGGTCACCAGCTGGGGCTTACATGGTTCCTGTGTCCTTCCTGAGCACTTTGTGATTTGAGCAGAAGGGGAACTTTCTCCTTGTGGACTCATTCTAAGTTGAGGAGTCCAAAGAAGACAAACAGTTAAGAAAATTAGTGGGCTGGAAAAAGTGAGAGAAAGTAATTGTTCAAGTTAGTAGTTCTGAAGTTCTCACCTGTTTATAGATTTATGCTGTAGTATTTTACAGAATTTCTCTCTAGATCATTCTATCACTTCTGTGTGAATTATCATAAAATATTTCTTCCATAGTACATTACTGTAGCAGGGGGGCTCTCCTCCAGTGTAGACACCTGGCCCTGAGTAGATACATGGAAATTGTTTGCCAAAGAATGAACAAACTGTGTATATCTTTGAGCTTCCTGCAGCAATTCTGGCTTCCTGCTACCTTGGGGCCTCTTCAGTCCAGGGTTGCTTGTTGTTTGAGGCTAGCTCACCCAATGTGACTATCCAACATGTTTTGAGAGATTTTCTGCCATTCATCACTCACGCATCTACCCATCCATCCATCCATCCATCCATCCAATATTTACTGTGAAAGGATCTTGTGATCCAGAAGCAAACAGGCAAAACTTGTGGACTTTATATTCCAGTAGAAAGAAGCTGAGAATAAGCTAACACTCTTACAAATAAAAATTATGAGAGGTGATGATAAATTCTATAGAGAAATACAAAGTTGCATAAGGGAGATTAGAGAGGAAAGAGGTAAAAGAATGGTGTTCCATGTAGAATGTAGACCATGTAGGATGGTCTGGGAATATCTGTCACATAAGGAGTTTTTAAGCAGAGATCTGAAGGAAGTGAAGGAGAGATCCTCAGTGGACATCTGGGAGAAGAACATTTCAGGAAAAGGATACATGTGTGTGAGGCAGGAAGGAGCTTGCATGTTTTAGAATCCAGAGGATAGAAACCCAGTTAAGGTAGAAACCCAGAGAAGTGGTGGCGAGCCAACCCTGGGGGTCTTCTTGGTCACTTGAAGAAGTCTGGAAGCCATTGAGGTTTTGGTAGAGAACAAATTGATCTGACCTGTGTTGTAAGGAGGATCAATCACTTTATTTGTTGAGAATAGGCCCTAGAAAATAGGAACAAGGGCAGGAAGACCGGTTAGAAGGTGTGCCATTGGGCCGGGGGGAGTTTCAGAGTGCTCAGGCCATTGGCGCAGCCCTTGGTTGTTGCTGGGGTTTTCCCTTTCTGGGCATTGTAAACTAAGACAGTAAACACTGGTCTGGCCCTGAAGAGGGAGCTGGTAAGGACCAGGCCCTTATCCTCTCCCACAAGGCACCGCAAGGGGGCACAGGCCCTTGGTAGACTTGTGTTTTAGCAACACTCAGCACGCACCCCAGATTGCTACAGGACTTTCTCATTTACCACTTCCGTCAGGGGAGCCGCTGTGCTGAGGAGCAGGAGAATTTCAGCCCATGTTACTTACACAGGGCCTCCTTTCTTTCTTGACTGCATGGGTCAGGCCTTTTCCATCTGTGATTTCAGCTAAGCTAACTGGAGTGTGCTTTCCTCAGACTTCTCTGGACTGGATGGAAGCATCTGTCCACTTAGCTGGTGGAGGTGGACCCTGAGGCAGCGGCAGTTCTGACTGTTAGGTTGGATTTACAGTGCCCCACTGTCATCGCTTGGATTCTGTATTGTTGTTCATCTGTTGCTACACAACAAATTTACTAGCTATGTGGGCTGCGAGACTGGGCAGGCGTGGCCGGCCTCTGTGCTCAAGTATCACAGGCTTCACTGAAGGTCGTGACCAGCGTAGGCTTTCATGTAGAGACTTATGGGGAGAATTTGTTTCCGAGGTTATTCATGTTGGTGGTAGAATCCAGTTCTTTGTGACTATAGAACTGAACTTCCCATTTCCTGTCGCCTTTTTGTGAGTGAGTCATTAGAGATCACATTCTTTGTCGTGTAGTCCCCTCCACTTCAAGCCAGCAGGGGCACTGAATCCTTGAATTGTGCCATTATTGAGGCCTTGAACCTGTCTGAATTGCCTTCTGCCACCCTCTCTGCTTTTAAGGGTTGTGTTATGTTTGGCCAGTTGGATAGCATGAAGGTCCCTTACAATGGAGCACTGTAAATCCAGAGAGGTTCCTACACATACAGTGTAGTGTGGGAACTGTACCGTATAAAACCCCATCGCCATGGAGCATTGCCTCATCATGACAGGTTTTGGGGATTAGGACAGGACGTCCGTAGGGGCCATATAGAGATTCTGCCTGGCAGTCTGACCGCTGCTTTCAGTAGTATTTGTAGCTTAACATTGCCCTTATGACCAGCACACTTCGGTGGTTACTGCAGTGTGCTTTCATCTCTAGGACCTGTGCTCCTCCTTTTTAGGTGGAGAGCTAGTTGGCATTTTGAAACCACACAGTGCTCTAGAACCCAGCATAGTGATCAAAAAGCAGCGTTTAGTGCTTCTGTCTGACTCCAAATGACAAGGGACCGAGGATACGATGTGCTATTTTATCACTGTACGATCATGAAAGCTAGAAATGAGGCCTGAGCTGTTCATGACATTTGTGTGCTTTCATGTGAGCCTCCTGGGTCATGTTATTGGAGATAACCTCAGCTGTCTCCAAGCACCAGTGAACCTATCCGCAGCCAGCCTCCTGGTCCTGTCCGGACGCATTTCCAACCTCCTGTGGGGCACTTCCTGTGGTCTGTCCATTGTGTTCTCAGACTGGTCTGTTTATTTAAAAACTCTTGAACCTTTTGGACCCCTCCCTGTATCCTGGCTGTCACTCAGTGTGTTCATGTGTGGCCGACAGCCACACCACATGGCTCTTATGTTCTGTGAAATAGGGAAATTCAGGTAACCAGAGGCAGACAGCCTCAGGATCTCTCTTCTCCGAAGTACCAGGCATCCTGGCCCGTGATCCATTTTTGGTGCTGGAATCTCCTTTCAGAAAGTGGGCTCGCTCCAGGGCACAACCCTTAGCTGTTATACTTTCCAGCTCCTGGCACAATAGTTAACTGCCTGGGATTCTATATCCCTTCGGAGCTGAAGTCTCAGCCACCCAGGGATAGGTGATTGGCACTGCCCACTCTTGTTTTTTATTTTGCTTTGTTTTATTGTGGCAGAATGGCGCTATGTAGTTTAGGCTGGCTTGAACTCACTCTGTAGACCAGGCTTGGCAATCCTCTTGCCTCAGCCTTCTGAGTGCTGGGATCGCCGATGTGTGCCACCACACCTCACAATTGCACAGTTTTGTGATCCATCCCAAGTCCTCATTTACAAAGTTGTTTTTGGGCTTAGATCTTTTTCAGAACAAGGCATATTAAATAGGTAAATAAAACAAGGTAATGATTCAGGCACTGGCACTTAAGAGACTTGCTTCCACTAGTAACAAATTTTGGTGCTTGATTTAGATTGTGCCTCACGTAGAGTGGGAAGGAGAAGGTAAATTCATTACAGAGAAAAAAGGGATTTTAAATATAGCATCAGTTTTCCCTTTTCCTCTGTACCCATGGGCACGGAGGCATGTAATCAGATGTATGCCTCGTTCATGGGCACTCGCCACAGGGACAAAGGTGAAGCCTCACAGCCATACCCAGAAGTTCCACCCAGGGACAAATGGGAGATGTGATTCCCTTGCTATCTGTCACATGGTCATTACGTTGTCACCCTTTGGGATGATACGGGTTTTCATGTGGCTGTTTGCTAGGATATCCTAATAGTACTAGTTGGTGTAAAGTACATAGCTTTGTATAAAGTAATTTTTAACACATTTACATCATTTTTAAAAGAACAATGTATATGTGGTTATAGCTGTAAGAAATTGTAAGTTATAGCCATTGGTGTGGTAGCTAAGCCATCTAGCCTGGATGTAGGGTAATGCTCCAGGGAAGGACACCCCACATTTATAAAAGTTTCAGATGGAGCTCTGCTCTCTGAAAAATTAATGGGATACCTTATATGTGTAATGTGGGGTGGCACCAAGTCGAGTCCTCAGGACATTTATCTTCCCCGTCTGAGTCTATTTACTGATTCTTATGCTATGTAAAGAAGTTCGTTTTTAAAAAGTAGTATCTTTAAAGAAATCTCCACTTGTATTATGAGACCCTCAGAAAAGCAACTATAGAAAGTGACTGTTTATTGTATTGTAATATTGTTTGACATTCAAATAAATAAGATGTTTGTTTTGAAAAATTTTGATTTACATATGATTCACATATATTATGCCAATTAATTCTTAAAGCAGAGCTAATCATTTTAGGCAAGGAGTTTTAATTCTTTTTTTATTTTAAAAATTAAAAAACCAACAAAACAGCAAGAAGACAAAATCAAAACAACACAAAAACAACAAAAATGATACATGACCTCAGGACAAAATGATAGAAGTTTACAATGGTTGCTAAATTACATACTGTTATCTTCAGCAAAGTTGCTTAGTCCATTGGACATATGAATGTAAGATTGATCAAACAAAGACAGTATCAAGTAAAAAACAATAAAAATAATTTTAAAAAATGAAAATGATGCAGAGCTTCATACAAAACTAGGAGAATTTTACTACTAATATCTGTTGGTTCATGGAAAGGAACTGTTAATTCTTTATTGATCTCTTGCAGCAGTATTTCTAATAATTAACTGAGATTGTTTAAAGCATTGAACTATAAGTTTTAACATGCTGGAGAGGCTGCGGAGGTAACTCCCTGTCCGGGGCCACGCTTTCTCAGAGGGCCTAAGTTCCTCCACAGTTGCTAAGTGGCCTTAGATACCTGGCGCAGGATGCTGGGAGACGTCAGGTGTAGATGGTGGTCCCTGGGCCTCAAGCAACCAAGGAAAAGGATGTTGGGAGTACCATTCATTCCAAAGCATACAAAAGGGAGGTATTTAGCATCAACAATGGGTATAAATCCATGCAGAAATGACCTTGGGGTAACTGGAAGATTCAGAGTTTAAAAGATGAAATCACATCTGAGAAGCTAATTGCAGTGAAACTGGATTACAGCTGGGCCAAGGGAAACATTTACTGTGGCTGAGTTTGAAGTCCTAAAGAAGTATCTTGACAGTGGTGGAGATATCCTTGTGATGCTCAGAGAAGGTGGAGAATCCAGATTTGAGACCCCTATTAACTTTCTACTAGAAGAATGTGGAATCATGGTTAATAACGCTGCTGTTAGAAAAGTGTGTTACACGTACTTTCATCCTAAGGAAGCTCTGGTTTCCAGTGGAATGTTGAACAGGGAAATTAGTCGAGCTGCAGGAAGGGCTGTGCCTCGAAACACTGATGAGGAGAGCAGTGGAAACAATGTCCACGCTCTCACCTTTGTTCACCCTTTTGGAGCCACACTGAGCGTCATGAAACCAGCAGTGACTGTTCTGTCCACAGGCTCCATCTGCTTCCCACTTAACAGGTCTATTCTAGCTTTCTGTCACTTGAAGAACCAAGGTGGGAATCTGGCAGTACTTGGCTCATGTCACATGTTCAGTGATCGGTATTTGGGTAAAGAAGAAAACAGCGAAATCATGGATGTTGTTTTCCAGTGGCCCACAATGGGAGACATCTGCCTGAACCAGATCCATGCTGAGGACCCAGAGATCTCTGATTACATTGCTGCTGCCCGCCACCGCCACCGCCACCGCAACCCTGTCAGAGTGGTTACAAGTGTGTCCCCAGGAGGGCTATGAGAACCCACGTGACTTTACCACCCTTTTGATTTGTCTGTTTACCAGCTGGATGCCGCCTCCTTCTTCAAGGTCATCAAGGCTCATGAGCAGCTAAATGTGAAACACAAACCTCTCCAGCTTCGACCTCAATTTGAGACACCACTGCCTGCCCTTAAGCCTGTTGTTTTCCCTCCCAGCTTCAGGGAGTTGCCGCCTCCTCCTCTGGAAGGAACTGTCTGACTTAGATGAGACATTTTCTTTCGAGAAGGTGTGGCTCGCTCAGATTACCAGTAAGTGTACTGAAGAAGATAATGTGGTTGATTGGACTTCTACTTCAGGAGGTGTGCTGATGTTCTTGGAGTAACCAGTAACCTACCAAAGGATCAATAGGATGCCAGACATATCCTTGAGCACATCTTCAAAGTGGTGGAATTTAAGAAACTGAACTAGGAATATGATGTGGATACCAGTGAAATAGCATTCCAGAGCAATTTCAGAGGACTGTGTCTCCAAGCATTCTCTGCCTCCTGAGTCTCTGTGTTTTGAATTGTTTTCAGTTCCTCACTGGTGCGTAAACTCCCTTTCCTCTGTGAATCGTGCTTCTGAGCTCCTGAAGCACTCACTTCTGTTATTTAAAATGTGACAGTCTGTTCTCAGGAGCTCGATGGTGTTGTCCTGGGACAGGAAGAGAAACTGCTTTTGCCTGAGTAGGGTAGCTGTCTGGAAATGTGTAACAGCATATTGAGATACACTGAAGAACCTTGGGGAACCCTCAAATGTCAGATAGAAGATTGCACAACCATTAAACGTGTGTAAGCGATGTAGCACAATTAGCTGGCGGGTTCAATAAAGATGGAAACACCAAAAAAAAAAAAAATGGCAGAAGGAAGCTAATCTCTGTTCTTACCTCCAAACTTGTATTTTCTGTCTCTATGTTGAATGGAAACAGTGTATGAATTCGGCAACCTTTTTTTAGCCAACTGCATTGACTAATTGACTCATTCAGCAAACATGCATGGGCCTCTCCTGTGTTTCTTTCATAATACTATGGGGGGGGGAAGGAAAATGTATGCAAGGTTTAGAGGAGCCTCACCTTTAATGAATCTGTAGGCCAGTGGTTCTCAAAGTATGGCCACATCCCAGGACTGACACTATGTGTTTGTGTGTGTTTGTACACACAAGCCGTGGATTGTTTGCAAGCTGACTGCCCTGGAATATGCGAGGGTAGGACATAGACATTCAGGTTGATTAAAAAAATTAACGTACTGTACTTTCCTTTTTGGAGCAGTTGCAGGTATAAAGAAAAATTTATAGAGAAAGTTCAGACAATTCCTATCTGCCTTGGGGCTGGGGATATAGCTCAGTGGAATAAGTGCCTGCCTAGCAAGCACAGGGTCCTGAGTTCGATCCCCAGTACCGCAAAAAAAAAAAAAAATCCTATCTGCCTCTTCTTCTTTATCTTCTTTTCACCATTTTTAACAATTTTCATAATTATTAATAATTTTCATTATTAACATTTGTAACAATTAAAGAATCATTATTGCTACATTAAAGTTCATGGTTATGATTCATTCTTGGTATATGTCTCTGGTGTTGATAAATGCATAAGATCATATATTCACAATTACAGTATTTTACAAAATAGTTTTACTGACCTGATACTGTGTTAACAACCCAAATGAAGAAATGGGAAGGCTTAAATAAATGAGACCATTGAAATGATTCTAGGGCTCCAGGAGGACCTAACCCTCCTACAGAATTTTAGATTCTCTGGGTTAAGACAAGGACTTCTCTAGGCAGCCCATATTTATTAGGTTTTCCAACAAAGGAGAAGGATGCTAAAAAACCATGGGAATCTTGCAGGACCTTGGGAAATATTTTCCCAAGTAGTAAATTATGTCAATCAGGAGAACTACCTTATCTTTAGGCTGACATTTATTATAGGAGTGTGGAGCCTGCAGCTGCAACTTCCTTTTAGTTAATTGGGGTTGGAGAAAAACATCCTTGGTTGTGGCCTTAGCTTGTCCCTTGAGGTGTCACAGCTTCACAGGCCAGTACAGGCCTCGGTGGTGCAGTGACTCATGGAGGTTCACTTACTATGAGTCCAATAGCCCATCTCCAGACAAGGTGTCTAAGCTTTGGAGAACTCACAAGTAAACATGGAAAGCCAATTGGTTAACATTAAATCCTGCTCAGAGCCTCTGTGTAGTGGTCTCCATCAACCTGAACATTCTTGTGTTCTATCTATTTATCTCACCTGATTCCTGGAAACTATTGATATTTTTCTTTCTCCTATCATAGTTTTGCAGAATATCATATAGTTAAAATCATACACAATGTAGTGTTTTTAGACTAGCTTCTGTCATTTTCTGCAATATTTAAATTTCTTCCATGTTTTTTCATAGCTTCAGAGCTTATTTCCTTTTACTGCTGAATAATCTATTGTCTGGATATACCACAGTTTGTACAACCTACTGAGAACCTCTTTATTGCTTCCACTTTTTTTTTTTTTTTTTTGGCAGTACTGGGAATTGAACTCAGGACCCTGCGCTTGCTAGGCAAGTGCTTATTCCACTGAGCTATATCTCCAGCCCTCCACTTTTTGATATTTATAAATCAAGCTGCTATAAACATTCAGGTGCAGATTCTAAAACCTTCCTATTGATATTTTTTCAGTTAGTTTGGGAAAACCAAGGTGCGCTGCTGCTGGCTCATATGGAAGCTATGTTTAGCTTTGAGAGGATCTGTCACACCATTTCACATACCTACCCATAATGGATAAGAGATCCTGTCGCTCTGTATCCTCACCAGCCCTGAGTGTTGTCAGCATTTTGGTTTTAGTGTTGTGTCATCATAGGATTTTGTTGTTGTTTTGTATTGTTAGACACTGGGCATCATAAATGCACTGCAGAAGTGGGAGGCTGTGATCTCCTAATGTATTCTGTTTTGGGGTCCTACATGCATTTTAATTTTAATTTTAATTTTTATTAGTACATGTTTGCAGCACATAATGATTACATTCCTCATGGGCAGTTGGTACATGTACATAACACGTCTTAATTTTTCTTTCATCCCCTTTCCCTTTCTCTGTGCCCCTCCCCTTTCCTTCATTTCTTGGTCTTCTTCCTGCTCGGAAAAGATCTGTCTTCCTATTTCCTGTTACCTTTTATTTTGCTCTTATACTTAGAATCTCTCATACAAGAGAAACCATGTCACATTTAAGCTTGTGTGTCTGATTTATTTCACTTCACATTAGGCTTTCAAGGTGCAACCAGTGATCGAAGTGCACCCATGTTTGTTTATAGCAGCACAGTACATAATAGCTCAGTCTTGGAAGTGCTTTAGATGATACTTTAGTTCACTGTCGTTTTTGCTCGTTATCTCTTTTCAGTTAACCATAAAAAGTGGAGAAAGCTCTCTGAGGTGCTCTCATCAGTGTCCCTGTTGAGGGAGAGTTCCTTTTTCTACAGCGCCTCTTTCACAGTTGAGTTTTAAAGAACTGAATTTCCATCTTTCTGTCCATATAGCGAGTTTGCAGCTGATTTGCTCACCAGGGAAGAGCATTCAGTTGCAGATTTCACACAGAACTTTTTTTTTTTTTAAATAAAAGCACAAAAACATATTAACAAACAGACACAAATTAGCATAAAAAATATTACAATCACAACTGATCTACAGATAAGGTGACATGATCTCAACAGTGGTTATTGCTTTATCCATTGATATCTTCGAAGTGTATATATATCAACCCAGATACAGACATGCAAAATTGGTCAGACAATTAATCCTCTTAACAACAGAAAAACACAAAAAACAAAAAACCAAAGACAAAACAAAAACAAAACAAAAAAAAACCCCACCAATAGTTGCTGCTTTGCATATTGATATCTTCGAAGTATCACACAGAACTTTTGTTACATAGTCCCCTGGCATTTTCCAAAGTCAGGTTTGCTTTGGTGTCCTGATGGGATCGAGTATCAGTGACTGTCATGATCCAGCATCAGCTTTACCAGCTTGTTCTGCTGCAGGGAGATTTTTTTTTACCTGTAGTGATACAGCTAAAGACTTAGTAAATCTGCAAGCCTGTTACACGTTAAAGGTAGCATCCACATTTTGCATGTCCTGCCCCATGTCAGTAGTCCAAAGACCTAACGTGGTGCTGTGTTAAAGCTTTTCTTGATCTCAGATAGTCTCAAGGGTTGCTTTTCTTAGTTTTGCCCCATTAATATTAATGATAATAGCTGCATGGGAGAGCTAGGGGTCTTTCCTAGGAGTTGCTCTTTATGACAAACATTGTTTTTGCTTCAGGCATACTTTTTAGGGGGTATCTTTGAGAATAGATATTGAAAGGATGTTCTAGGCCAGTGTTGTCCTGTAAAACTTTGGATGGTAGTGCAAAATCATTTAATGTGGTAGCTAGTAGCCACATGAAATGTGGCTAGCACAACCAAGGAAATGTATTTTAAATTCCATTTAGTTTTAGTTAATTTAAATGTAAATTAAAGTACTTGCACATGGCTAGTGGCCGAGAAGGGTAGGGTAGCCCATAAACTATTTGTTGAGTGTTCTCTCTTCCTTTTGGAGAATGATAGACATTTTAGGGAGATGGAATAAACTAAATATGAAAACTGTGGCTCACTACCTTTCATAATCGCAATTGAAATGATTACTTTCAATGTGCTCTTTAGTTTGATTTGTGTGTGTACCTATGCATGTGAGTGCGTGTGTGTGTATGTGTGTGAAGTCCATCCAGTCCTCTTGGTTCTCAAAAAGTTTATAGACAATATTCAGGATGTTGAAGGAGCAGGAGATTTTTGTTGGTGAGCTGTGTCATTTAGAACAGATAAAGGAATAGTTCTGACTTCTGTTTTTCAGGTCCGATGAGGACCACAGTATCCTGTCAAGATACCTTGTTTTGATGGTGGGTACCCTCTGAGTAGAGCCACTGAATGAAATCCCTCTGCTGTAGAGAATTCTGATCTGGAAATCAGAGAAGTCAGATGCCAAATGTGTTAGTCAGCATTGGCTGGGTTATGCTACAACAACGAATTCATCCGCAATTTCAAGTGTTAATGCTCTAAGGTTCGGTTCTTGCTCCTTCAGAGTCTGACACTCGCAGACAGTTGTTGAGGGCACTTGTCTTCCATGCTGTCATTAAATCACCACAGCTTTTTCTGTCTTGTGCGTTTGTCATTGAAGCCACCAAGAACCCTGTAGAAGAGAAACAGAGAAAGCTGGACAATTGCACAGCAGCTAGTAAATGTTTGGATCCGGGAAGGACCCAGCCCCTCTGTTTGTACCACATTGGTAGTGCTCGACACACAGCTTTGCCAGCTGCTAGGGGGATGGAGAGTGTGGCGGTGTCCATGCATATTTGATAAGTGGTAAATGTCTTTTTATACCAAACCCTTAGCATGTAAAAAATTCAAATATTTAGAATGAATTTGGAATTTAAAACTTTTTTCACCTAGTCACTTAGTATAATTTGGGTGGTTGTGCAAAATGTTTTATCTTCTAGGCTTTAGTCCCACATTGGAATTTAACCAAATACCACATTTCTCAGTAAACTTCACTTCTGTTTCATTTTTAACATTTGCTTTTACAGTGCTAATTCGCCTTTGCTGTCCTTTGGGTACAGGTGCTCATAAATAAAAACGCTGTGGTAGGACTGGGGATACAGCTCAGCAACACAGTGTCTGCCTGGCAAACACGAGGTCCCGAGTTCAATTCCTGGTAGCAACCTCTCCCCCTCAAAAAACCCCCAAAACCAAAAAACCACTATGGTAATAATTTCATTATCCAGCTGAGCAATTTTTAAGTTGCATCTTTTGAGATGTGTACTAAAATACAAATGGAGAGAGTATTGGATGTGGTTTTCTCAAGTTTGTACTGAATTTGAACATCACTATGACATTTTTATTTTTGTCTTTTGGAGACAGGGTCTCGCTATGCAATTTAGGCTGGCTCTGAGTTCACTTTGTAGTCCAGGCTGGTCTTGAACTCTCAAGGGTCCTCCTGCCTCAGCCTCCTGAGTGCTGGAATTACAGGGATGCGCCACCACGCCTGGCTAACTATAACATTTATAAACATGCTGTAATTTGTTTTGTTTTAGTTTTTTATAAAACACTATGTATGACAGACCCTGAGGAAACAGCTTTAAAGTTGCGAAGAAGGTGAGACCACCCGGGTTTCCCCTTAAACCCTTTTCTCCTCAACCCAGTTTTCCCTAAATCTCTTTTCCCCTCCCCAAGGAAACTTGCATAGAGGTACTTTCTGTGGTTATGCCCCACATTTCCCAGTAGTAGAAATCTCCAGGGCAATTGCCAGAATACAAGTTCCTTGTTTATAGTAGATCTGAAGTGCAGTCTAGGAATGTGTATTTTAAGAAATACTTCTTATTGAGTCTTATCATTAGTGCTGTTTGGGGCTTTTATCTTATTTGAAGGTAACCAAGTTATCTTATTTGGACCAGGACTCTTGTCACACAAGTGACATTGATGACAAACACTAGGTAGTGTTCTTGATAAAGAACAGTTGATGAGTCAGGGATGTATTTCATCAGCTACTTAAACATCAGTCATTGCTACGCTCATAAATTAAGCAGTGGTGTCATACTATTCACATAGCTACTTATTTAATATCTTTCCTTTAGTGACACAGACCAAGTTAGTCAAGTGAGACTTTGTGATGTGAAGTCATGGTTTTCCCTTTAAAAATGTTTGTGTATCATTCATAATATTTCAGATACTCTGTGTCGAGTGTGCACCATGAGCGAACATGGTGTGAAATAACCCATAATGCCAGAGCCGGAAGTTCTCATCACTGTGTCAGTGTTTGAATTTTTTGACTGAATTGTGCCATTGATATTTCAGACAGTTAATCATGCTGTCCAAAATTCAAGCTTTTACATTCCACCTATAACTGTAATCAAATCAAACATGTTTGTTAATGGTAACAAGTATGCATACTTGGCAGTAAATAAATGACCAGCACAACTATCATTTGTGTGTTTAATCACTTATTAGGCTTTCACTCTACCTGGATGTGTCCGTCTCTATGTTTATTTATGGCAAACTGCAAAAAGTTTTCAAATAGTCTTTTATTACTGAGTAACAAACTCCATCACCGTGACTTTCTGATGCTCATTCTGCATTCCACCCAGGGCATGTGCATAATGTCCAGACAAGGGACTGTGGAAAATTCTGTGAAGTGGATTCAAATGTTTACATTGTGGGTGTCTTTGACAATTTGAACCATAATTAGTCTAGCTCAACAGACAGCTCTTGTTTCTGGGATTTGCCATCACGCCAGCACTCTCTTTTGACTCCATGCTTCCCACTCTTCATCACCCACGATAGCAAACATTCCCGTGACGAGGAATTCTCTCTCCCCCGCTTTGCTCACTTGCTCTGCTCAGCCTCCTGCCCCTGACCAAAGGCACTGATGACGTGTTTATTTGATAGGTGGCTGATTTTCATCTTGCTCCATGCAAGGACAGTCTGGGACACAGATGGCCTTCCTCTCATTTTGGAAATTATCTTCTCTTGGCTTTTAAGACTCTCCTCCTGCTGCCCATGTTTCCTCCAGGGTTGGGTCTCTGCTTTCCTGTCTTTTTGCCTGACTCTTCCTGAAGACTGTTGCCCTTTACACTCAACTCAACAAATACAGTCAGATCAATACAGTCTGATGGAGACAAAGGTGAAAGCAGAGGGATGTTTTGCAATACAATTTCTATGAGTAAGTGATTAGAAACAATTGGAACTGGCTAAATAAATCATGAAATGTCCATAATAAAATATTGTACAACTGGTAGAACTTACTTTGCAAGAAAATTTAATGACATTGGAAATGTTTATGACTTTAAATAAAAGTAAGACATACACTTAGGTGTATAGAATGACACAAATTTGTGATAAAAAGTATGTAATGTCTGCACATACACATGTCACATAAATGCACAAACGAGACCAATGAAATTGCACCCCTGTAACACTCCATAGAGATTATCCTTTCTCTTCATTCACTTTTACTAGCACTTTCTGTGCTAGTGGTAGACAGGAGGAAGAAGGTAGGCTGTGGACTTTCCCAGACTTCCAGCTGACTGTCAGGCCACTGCATCACCCCAGGAGGGCTTCCCATGAGTCCGGGGGACCCCTAAGAGTTGTCAGTGTTAAGCTGGTAGGCCCTTCAAGGCGTTCATAAATGCTGAATAGTAGGTACCTGTTCCCCAGTGCCTCAGTGGCCAGACAGGGTTAGGTGGGTAAGAGCAGCAACCAAGAAAAATGGACTGGAATCCTGTGTCCCTGGGCTCCTCCCTGCTCCTACCCTGAGCAGGGTGGGAGAGGAGGTTGGTGTGGGAGAGCTCGTCAGTCCTGCTCTGCTGCACTCGTGGGGAAGAGGGGGTTGCAGTACGCAGGGCCCGCCTTGGGAAGACACTCTTCACACCCATGCTGTGTTTATAGCCCAGTGGGATGAAATTTCTCTTTCACTTCTTTATACTTAATAGCATTCTTGCTATGAGTGAGATTAGTGAATGCGTATCAGCCAGGCTTCTTGGTGTAGTTTTTATCTTTTGTGTTTAACACTCAGTTTTGTCAGCTTCAAATCTGTTGGGAGGAAGCTTTAATCAAGTCAGCTTCTACTTAGGACATTGACTAATTAGGCTGAACTATCCCTGGGGTGACCTGTAGGAGAGCCAGAAGTGCCAGTGTGCCCCTCGCGTGTATGAGATGCTTTGTAGGGGGCCCAGGATGTGATGCATATACATTTGTAAATTAAAAATTAAACCATTTATTTCACAAATATAAGAATATAGAATGACACAGTGGACTGCCGCCCAGCATGGGAAAGAGGCCACTAGCAAGGATAGCTCTGTATCTTTTGACAACAAGGACATGTCCTGAGAAAAGTGTTGTTAGGAGATTGTCACGGTGGATAGTTCTGAGTGTGCTCACACAGTCTAAACCAGCTGCAGGGTCACCAGGTGATATGTCAGTGTGACCTCTGTCATCTATGCAGTAGGTCATTGACTTAATATCCTCCTGGGGCAGATGGATATATGATCAGAAGCCCCATGGACGCCTGTCCCTGCCATTTCTTTTTCCCACCTTCCCTGAGTTATTTGCTATCGTGAACTTGGTGTTTCCCACACATGTTAATTCACTCTGAGCAAAATGTCTTTTTGGGGTAATTATATACTGTTAACTAGACAAGACCTCAAAATGCTACCTCCTGACTGTGTGTAACAGAATCCCTTTCTGATCGGGAGTCAGTCAGGGGCCCTGAGCCGTCTTTCCTGGCTGACCTTTCCTTTTTCCATTTGCTGGCCTGCCAGGGTCACGTGGAAGGACAGGGATCCACAGAAGCTTATGGAGTTGCTGAGGAGGCAGAGTCTTCCAGACCAACGGTTTCTGTCAGCTTCTCATACACCTGAGGTGCCACTCAGCCTCTGTGCTGCCCGTGGCATCACTGTCTGCTCTGTGGAGGACAGGCTGGCTGGGGTCTGCACACACGAGCTCCTGAGGGGCATTGCTCAGGCAGGACCTGTGTTTGTTAGTGGAGGCTCTTCAGCCTGCTTATGCCCCAGGTCCTGACGGAGCGCATGGATGTCCAGGGAGTCCGGGCAGCAAGCAGCCACCATTTCTACGTTGTCTCAGATCACACTTAGAATCTTTCTAACTGGGGCTCAATCTGTTGTTGCAACCCTCCCCTCTTAGCTGTAGTGGACCAGCAAAGTAATGGTTAAATTTTCCTTTAATCGCAGGTTCCTGTACTCAGGTGCTAAGAGGATACAGATTGGGTACCCAGAGCATTGCCTGAAGTGATCTGGGTGTCGCATGAATAAAGGAATTTCATGGGATGTTCAGGTTAAATAGATTAATTTCCTTAAAAAAACCTGCAGGATTTCACAGAGTCTTCAGTATGCTAGTATTTATTGTGATCTTGCAAAAATAATTTATATGTATGGCGGACCTTAAGGACCATCTGACTGGAATGTCTAAACAATAAAGCACCGCCTGAAACAATGGGTTTAGGACACACTCTGGGATTTGCTGGAATAAAACCTCTGGCTTGCATACATTTTTACTTTGTTATGCTTGCTTTCTAAGTGGTTGCTACTGGCAACAAGGAGTAGTGAGTGAGTGTGTGTGAAAGAGAGAGATGAACAAGCTGAATCTTTCACAGTGTTTAATCAGTCTGCCAACCAATCTGAAATGGTAGAAAAGCTCATTAAAAGATTTTTTGGAAAAGATTGTTTTTGTAGTATGCAATTCTCTTGCATTCTCCAAACCCATTTTTTGTGCCAAATAGATTAAAAGTTCATTCTATTAAAGAATACAGGACTGCAGAAGTTAGGAAAACGCCTGTTTGTTTTTCTGTCCTGGTCCTCCGGGCATCCATCTGTGGATGGGTGGTGTTGCTGATGGTCGCTTCTGACAGATTCACGGCTCTGCGCAGCCTCCGGGTGGGGCAGGCCCGGCTGAGCTCCTGCCCTGAGCTGGGGAAGGCGCAGTGGGTGGATCGAATGTGGTGGTGGATGCAGAGAAGGAGCTGGCATCAGTGTGTTCCGGAGTTGGGTGGTGGAGGTCTCCAGGGCCCTCTGCTTGTTGACATCCAGTGACCTGGCCCCTGAGAACATCCGACCTGGGGGGCGAGGGTGCCAGCCAGGGGCCCTTCTTTCTCTATGTTTCTTGTACGTACTTGGTAGCTATCTTTATTAAGGTTTTGATGAGTGACTTATCTATCCTGAAGGTAACTGCAGGTAATAGCAGCTGCTAAAAATAATTTTCTAGCCAGGCAGGGAGATGGGTGCCTATAATCCCAGCTACTTGGGGAGGCTGAGGCAGGAGGATCAGGAGTTTGTAGTCAGGTCAGCTTCAGCAACTTAATGAGACCCTGTCTCAAAATCAAATTGAAAAAAAGAAATGATTTGACTTTCCCACCTCTCCTCGGATGTGTCATGTACATGTACCAAGTACCCACTGTGAATGTGAACATTATATGCCATAAATATGAACTAAAAATAATAACAAGGACAATGACCAAGGGGAGGGGATCTAGAAATGGAGGGTGGAGGTGAGCGGGGAGCGGAAGGGGACCTAGAAAGAACCAAGATGTGTCATGTACGTGAATGTGAATCTCATGTATTGAAAACATGTACTAATTAAAAGTAAGAAATGATTTGAGATGTGGCTTAGTGGTATAGCATTTGCCAAGTACCAGTGAGGCCCTGAGTTCAACTCTCAGTACAGAAAAAGTTGTTTTCTCTAGCAATTATGGCTGAAGAGTAACTTCAAGTTAGTTGTAGGCATGATTAGACCAACCAAACCATGCCTGAGACGCAGGGAGAGGGTGTCTTGTCTTGTTCCTGATTGAGAGGCGATGGTTCCTGCCCCTTCAGTCTGATGTTAGAAATGCATCCTGAGCAGCCACAGCAGCCAGGTGGTTTTGCTGAGTTTCCTGATGAGTTTATTGGTTTATTATCCTAAATGTCCATCTTTCAAGCGGCCTGCAGGTCTGGAGCCAAGGCTGCATTCCATAGTAATCACTTATTTTTCTTTCCTTTTCCCACTGCCTCTCTCAGTGGAACCCTGCAGGCTTCTGCAGGGCCACTGGGGAGGGTTGCTGAAATGGCTGGAGGCCTGAGCATAATGCTCTTGTTGTATGTGCTCGCGCGTGCGCGCGCGCGCGCACACACACACACACACACACACACACACACTCCTGTTTCTGGGCCTGAAGGGACTGGGAAACGTCATGATGACTTGAAGATCCCTTGGGCTCTGAGGACCTACTTCGTGTCTTCTCTTTTCCTCCCACAGGTTTTATTCTTTGAAATGGACGAGTCATTTTCCACTCATGTTTTTGAGTTCCTCAGTCAGACGGCTAGTGGGCAGGGTGCTGATGGGCCAGTGCTAGGCTGAGCAGTGAGAGGAGGCTCTCAGCGGGTGAGATGGGCTGCCTGCTTTTCAGAGCCTTGCTACCGAGCAGTGGACCGCTGTGTTTGGTGGGGGAGGGCCAGTGTGCCAGTCAGCTGAGGGGAGGCGAATGATCAGATGTCAGGAAAGTGCAAGCCTTGCATCTGATATTTTTTAAAAGCAGGGCATCCATTTTTAAAGATGGCCATTCTGTTTGTCACATCCTTGATTTCTTTGTTCTCTTATAATCCTTGTGTCCTAATCATATCTTTTAAGCAATGGAATGTTTCCTTTCACCATTGTTCCGTTTCACTTGGGTTTCAGTGGCATCTATGAATGAATTTGCCCTGAAAGAGGGTTAAATCAATGGAGCTCTGTTGGATTTACGCGTTAGCCCAGGAAGAAATGCAGAGTGAAGGCTTGCAAAGGGGCTTCAAACAAAACTACTTTGCCCCGTGGCCTTCCTTCCTGGGCAGTGGAAGGGGAACATATTCTTGGGACGTTTGTGGGGGTCCTTGATGCCAGTTATTTAGTTGTACGTGAGTGATGTAACTGTAGTAGGCTTGTAGAAGTGCATCACTGATGACTTGTGTGTGGTTTACAAGGAGGCCAGAGGAGGAGTGCATATCTTGGTGTATCCAGTGTGAGACACACCAAGGATGCAAATAGGGGAAGTAAAAGTTAATAGCTGAGGGCCTGTTTTTATTATGGTTGTGGTCAGAAATTGATGAAAATTCAGTCTCTGTTACATTTAAGTAGAAGCTGAATGAAAATATATTTTGAGCAAGCCTTATGTGACTGCAAGTGGCAGTTCCCCTGGGTAGAGACATTTTGGTGACATTTTATTATTTGGGGGTGGTGGTGCTGGCTCCTTGAGTTTATTTTCCCTGACAAAACCTCAACCCTGTTCCTCTCCTGAAGGCCCTCAGATCCGTGGAGAGCCGAGGAGAGCTCAGGTTTTCCCAGGGCGCTTCGTTGCTCCTCCCCTGGGCTCCTTTCATTCGTTTTTATTGTTCTGTGTTGAGCAGAGCAGTGTCTGTTCAGCCTCTGTCCCCTCCGCTAGTTGATAGAGAGCTGTCGCTGAAGGTCTCCAGTCTCAGGGGACTGACGGAGATGGCCTGTCGTCAGTGCCCAGGAAGCATTTGTTGCATTAATGGGTTTGTGAAGAGTCTTAACTGCGCTTGTGGCATTTGAAATTCACCAATTCCAGCTACATCTTGGAGATTGGTTATTACCTCTCACCTAACTCTGCAGGTTTCTGGGATGAGGAAAAGATGATTCACATTAAATTCAACTTCTTATAAGCAGACAGAAACATAATACGGGTAGTTGTTGGCTCTTTCTTATTCCACTGAGATAGAGTAGGTATTCATTAGGGGAGGGAAATGGTAAAGCCTTCACTTTTAGGAATGAGAGAAACATGAGAGATACTTTCAATAAAACTTGCCTTGGGTCATTTTGGAAGTGGGTTTTCAGTGGCCTTTCCTAACGTATTGCTAATGGTGCTGTCCCCACGTGGGAGTGTGACTACTGGCATTTACTTGCAGGTGATGATCACTTGGGTGACATCATTAATATTCTCTTCCTAGCTCTGCCGGAAACAAGCAGCATGTCAAGGGAGATGAATGGCAGGGGTGAGATGGAGACACTGCTGTGTCAGCACTGCCGCAAGGGTCTCCACTAAGCAGACACCGAGACAGAAGGTGCTGATCATGGCTCTCAGGAGAATATTTGGTCATTGTGAACAGAAGACTTGGGGTGTGTGAATGGAAACATTAGCTAAGGTTTCTTTATGCAAAGGCATTAATAAGCCTCCTCATAGTACACTTTTCATGTCCTAGAAATAATCACAAGCAGGGGAAGCAGGGGGGCACCCAATAGCTGACCAAGGGCTTAGCTGGCTGTTGGTGGGCAGCCTAGTGTGACATTTTTAGGAGAGAATATCTTTGCTCCCTGCTGGTCACCGAATGTAGCTTCCAAGGGGTTGTGGAGGCCCAGCCGGAAAGACATGCTTGCTGAAGCTCTACCCTGGGAGGCACTTAGCATTGTGAGGAGGAAGAGTAGGTTTCCATAGCTCCATTGGTCCAGATTTCACAGTTGTGCCTCTGGGTAGAATTCAGTAGAATATTATTCACTGTGATTATTCTGACAAACAGAATGTGCTTTTGTCTTTGCTGTAGTGCAATACCTTAATATAGTAAAATGTGTGCTATACATATTATGTGTTAAATATACTGTGTATTATGTACATTAATATGTTAGAATTTGGTGAAAGAGCTTTTATTTCTTTAGAAAAAAAATTAAGTTATTTAAGAACTGTTGGCCTGGAAAGGGATTTTGGATCTCTTGGGTAAAGTCAGCTAATTTCACAGATAAGCATCTTCTGTGGGTGTGTGTGAGTGGAGATTCGTTCCTGCCTTCACATTGTTTCTTCTGAGTCACTTCTCTTGTTGGCCCGAGTCACATCTCAGTGGCGGGAATTCCAGAAGCAAACTCTCAGAGATTCTAGGTGGTGTCTCTCTTCTGTCTGTGAAATGAGGGGTCAGTGCAGATTGGACTGCAAACCCACGGGGTTTGACAGGAAAGGCAGCTTTACGTGCGAGATTTGGTGTACCTTTTGTTTGGAAATTTTTGACCTGGAGATCTTAAATACTTGTAAGTTTTTTGGTTTTAATGAAATTGCTTAATATAATTAAACGCTAAGTAGCAGCAAAGAGTGATGCGGTATTTGTGGATCTCCCATTTTGTAAAGATCAAAAAGATACTGGAGAAGTAGTTATACGTTCATTAAATTATTTATGAAGTACCCTGAAGTCTAATGAGATGGATGTTAGTGGGTTTTTTGGGGAGGAGGGAAGGGTTTCTATGTAGCCCAGGCTGGCCTTGAACTCACAATGACCCTCCTGCTTCAGCCTCTTGAATGGTGAGATTACGGGCACGCACCACCACGCCTGGCTGATGGATGGTCGTACTAAAGGCAAACCAGCCGATTTTCCATATCAGTTTACTGAAAGGCATTTTAACATCAGAATTATGAACTGTAAGTACATTAATTCTGCACACCCAGGAGTACATAGCACAAGTGTCTCTCAGGTTTGCTGTCTGTGCACAATATTTCCCAGTCCCTCCACTGTAGAATTTTGATTTGGGGTTATCTGTCTGCTGTAAGAGAATTTATTAGTAAAAGATCTAAACAAAACTAATCTTTAATATTTGTTTCTGTGGTTGAGTCCCTAGGGGCAGAATGACAGCTGTCCTTCAGCACATGTGGAAGGTAAATCATTGACATGTATTTATTTAGCATCTGCAGTGCTGGACTTTAGTTAAAAACTTATTAAACTCTTTGTGTTTCTGGATTAGTATGTCAAGAGACAGCATCACTCTATACTGTTTCCTTTCACAGCTGGTTTGATTTTGCTAGGATGCAAATCTTATTTCCCACGCCTGCATCATTTTCCTTTGGTAGCTTTTGAAACTTGTCGAATCGTTGATTTTTCATACCCTTTGTAAAACTGGCAATGTATCTGTGAAGTCTTCGTGTCTACACGGGACTCACAGAATGTTTTCTCCTGTTCTCGCTCACATTTTCCTAAAATTGGTTGGGGGAATTTTATGACTTGGAAAAATTTCAGTCCATATGTTGTATTCTATACATTGGCCAAGAGGAGTATTTGGAAACATGCTCATAATTTCTGTAAGATCCTTCCCTTCCCATAGCTAGTGTGGAAACAGATAACAAACATTTGATCAGAATAAACTCTTTAAGAGAAATTGATAAATGATTATGGAGAAAAGTGTACTGATTATCAAGTAAGACTTTAAACAGATTCTCTTAAGGACTAGGTACTTATCTTTAAGCTCTGAATTTCTGTGATAAATCTCTTCTGCCGATGAGAAGGATTGAGTTAAAATCTCTTTAGTGAATCTGGAGGCTATCTGTATACATATATATATATCCTTTGAATCAGAAGCTTTTTTTAAAAATACTCTCTGCATGGCCCATGGAGTATATATAGGCTCAGTATATATACATGGGTTCTTAATTCGCAGCATATTTTGAAATTCTTTCACTTTCCCGGTGCCACAAGTTATAATTATGTCAGACAAAATTTTAGGTATTAACATCCATGATCGCTCATTTGCATATACAAGGGTTTCTTCAGTGGTGTGCACAACACAGGCTCACTGGCAGGGTTGAAAACAGTCTGGACTGAGCCCCAGGAGTGACTGCAAAACCACACCGTAGAACCCGCTCAGCAGAGGCACTCCTGCCTCTGCCACCCTGGACACCCAGCTGAGATGCTGGCCAGGAACCATATCTTTTCTGGCATCTTCTTCCCTGTAAAAATGCATCTTTGATAGCTGTCAAAGGAGCAGGTGGCTGTGTTTTATGCCTGGATTCTTGGATTCGGAATGGTCTGCTGATGGTGACTCTGCCCCTTCCTGCCAGTGTGTGACATCTGCCTTTCTAGCTGAGCGGAGTGCCTCCATTTTCCCCTCTGGTTGGATTGCCTGTGTCCTCCACTTGACGTACACCCTGGTATTTCTTACTTCTTTCAAGAATCCTTCCTCAGCAGGTCTGACTTAAAGAACTTCCTACTCTGTATTGTCCCATGTATTCATTGTGTATACTCATTGGTCTTGTAATTATTTTTTAAAATTCAGCACCTCTTATTTTACTGACCAGCATGTATCTTGCAGTCTCCCCCTCTCTCCATAGTTATCCCTTTGTATCCAAGGGAGACTGGTCACAGGGGCCTCATGGATGCCAGACCCTGAGGTGCCTAAGTATATATGCAGTAGTGTCGCACTGGCATACAGCCTGTGCACATTACGCCCACACATGAAAGCATTCTTAGATTACCTATAGTACTTAGTACAGTGTAAGTGCTACGTAAATGGTTGTTATGCTGTGTTACTGACATAATAATGACAAGAACTTAGTATGTATTCAGACAGATGAAACATCTTTCCTTGGATTGTCCTACCAGCTCTTTCTCAAGCATTGTAAAGAGGAAGTGCTTTACTGCATGCTGTTGACCACCCTAAAGACAGCCTATAGTAGCAACTGATGGCTTTAAAAAAGAAAACTCTTTGTCCCTTATTTTGTGAGCTGGACGCAGTTATAAAATACTTCACAGTTTTTGTTGAAATTGTCACAGGGAACCCAGCAAGTAAGTATTCTTGGAAGTTTTCCAGCAGATGGAACACTGCTTCCAAAAATGTCCAGGACAGGAACTCCCTGCAGGTGAGCGCTGCCTCGTGCCCTGCAGCCCTCTCAGGTACAGGGAGGAGCCATGAAGGAAGATTGCACGTCCCAGTGCAGGCAATTCGCTGGCTTCACTTTCCATTTTCTGTTTTATGTATGATTTGTTAGGCTTCTGCCTTCACTGTTCTTGGGAACTTTAATTTAAAAAAATTTTTTTTAATAAGAAAGCACCTTTTATGAGTGTTCTAAGGACAGGAGACTGGCTGCGCAGATGCTCTGTGCAGAAAGGGTTCTGTGGTGAAACACTGTTGGGAAACCCTGCAGCGCCCCTCCTGGGAGCACACTCTTGTTAGCGTGTGAGGAGCTCAGAGAAGCCCTGCTGGGAAGAAGCTGTGCGATTTTGCTTCAGTTTCCCTTGGTAGGAGACTGGGGCTGCTGTTTGCAGATCACTTTGGAATAATCACATGAAATTCTTCTGACACTGAATACCTGGGAAAATGTGGGCAAACTAAAGCATTGTACATAGAATGTGAATTGTGGTTTTCATTTAAAGTTTTACTATGAAACTTCTTTCTGGCGTGATTAGTCTTCCGTATTTTTGCATGTAAATTTATGTGGTATTGTATTGGTTTTCCTTTGTAGCACTATTTTATCTCTGTATGGCTAGCCTTCTAAAATATCTTTAACAGTCATTTTAAAAAGTTGGCAGCAGAGAAGGTTACTTATTTATGTGTTTGTGTTGATCCTGAGGAGTGAATTCAGGGACTAAGGAGTACCAGGCAACTGCTGAACTAGTGAGTCACATCCCTGGCTTAAGACTTGGCCTTTTTAATTGGTAAAGCTAGGGGAAGCATTTTCCCCATTGGTATTTATTTTTCCTTAAAACATCTCTAGCACACAAAATCGGACTAACCATATCCCTAGTCCATGTGATGCTCACATCATTAGAATATGCAAAGCTTCTCACTTATGTATTTACTTGTTAGTTTGTTTATAATAATGCAATAAGCATTGGTAAAGCTGCTGTCCAACACAAAACTGAGACCTTAACAATAGTGGCATCTGCCTGGTCTCCCTAACTCCTCACCCTCTTCTTTCTACTTGGGGTAGCTACCATCATCCTGGTTCTGACTGTGTCATTCCTTTGATTTTTTTTAGATTGCGTTTCTTGCATTAATATGTTTTCCTTACCTGGAAAGCATTTCAATATTTTAGTTGTTTTCCAGTTTATAGACGGGTTGCATCCTGTTTTACGTAGTTGTCTGTAACAACTTTTTTTGACTTGAACTTATGTTGCTGTGGCTTGGTCATATTGTTGCATGCTGTTTTAATTAATTTTTTTTAAACTACTGAGTACTATTCTTTTGTATGTGTACACCACAGTTTATTCATCCGTTGTGTGGCACTGTGATTGTTTCTAGGTTGTACTGTGGCTGAAAATGATGCTATGAACTTTTTTGTATGTCTGTGGTTGTACTTCCACAATAATTTCTTGTGGTATATATCTTAAGAATGGAATGGGTGGGGTGAAGATTCTATTTTAGGAGATAACTACCAAGTGATTTCTCCAAGAGTTACTTTAATTTACCGGCTTCGAAGGACCAAGTTAAACATCCTGTGGATTCACATTGCTCTAACACTTAGTATTGTCGGACTTTAAAACATTTGTCAGTTGAATCGTTTATGATACTGTCATTGTGGACTTGACTTGCAGTTCTGATTTTGATGAGCTTTCTTTGTTTACTCACCATGTTTGTTTCTTCTACTGTCAAGTGCCTGTTCATATCTGGTGCCGTTTTTTTCTGTTATATTGTGTTTTTTTAATTGATGTGTAGTTCATTATATAGTTTTAATAATAACCTGAGTTTGTCTATTCTCTTATTCAGTGATCCATTAATCATTTCAGGTTAGGTCATGTGCTAAGCACACGTAGTTTTTAGGCACAGTCTCTATATCCCAGGGTTTACTTTCTAGTGCAGACAAATAATTTTAAGGCAATGTGTAGGAGCTCTGGGGTCCATGGGGAGGCTCACAGGAGAAGGTGATTTAGTCAGCTGCAGGGCAGTTCAGGAGGCTTCATACAGCTTGTGAGGTGTGGGCCAAGTCTTGAACAGCATGTCAGACAGATGAGGTGGCCTGGTGTGGGAGACTCTTGAAGCCCCCCAAATGTCCACAACAACGCACTGAGCACAGTTGAGTGGATGTGAGGCTTAGCTTTTTCTCCTATTAGGGTGGAGGTATGTAACTTTTTTTGTTTTTTGGTTATAGGACTCTTTGTTTTATCATGGTAAAATATTTATAACACAAAATTTACCATTTTGGCCACTTTTTTTAGCCACTTTTTATTGTGGGAGAATATATTATATAACTTAATGCTTTCCTCATTTATAGTGTATAGTTCAGGGGCACTGAGTGTCCACATTGTTGAGCAACCATCAGATCAGAATTTTCCATCATCCTAAACTGAAACTCTGTACCTATCTTGGTTCTTGGCCTCTACTAACCTCAGTTCTACTTGTCTCTGTGGATTTGACTCCTCTAAGCAACTTGCATAAGTGGAATCTTATGATATATGTCCTTTTGCATCTGGCTTGTTTCACCTAGCATAAGGTTCATTCAAAATTTCATTTCCCTTAGGCTGAATAATAGTCCACTGTGTGTATTTATTACATTTTGTTTAACCATTTGCCCATGGGCATTTATGCTGTTGCACTTTGTAGTTTTAATGAGTAATGCTGCCATGGAAATTGGTGTACAAATATCTGAGTTCCTGTTTTCAGTTCTTTGGGATATACACCCACAAGTTGCATTTCTCGATCATATGGTAATTTAAGTCTTTGAGAAACTATGATATTGTTTTCTATACTGACTGCACCACTGTACAAGCCTTCTGGCAGTGCATACCTGTTGTATATCTTTGTTAACACTTAAGAGTTTTCTTCTCATTTTTTTGATAATAGGCATGCAGAGGGTGTGAAGGGTTATCTTGTTATGGTTTAGATTTGCATTTTCCATATGATTAGTGACGCTGAGGATCGTTTCATGTGCCTCAGAACTCTTGAAAAATCTTAAAATTATGGACTTTCTGCACAGACAAATATGCATATAGTCAGCATGTTTTGCAAAGTGACCACAGGGGAGGCACCATAGACCCACATGAGGAGCAATAGAACCAGGCTCAGACCTTTCTTAGGGCTTAACTCTGTGCACAGGTAGCTCTCTTTAAGTAGTCACTATAAGGAGACTGGATGGTGTACTTTTCACTTTTCACAAATGTGATGAATTGAAATATCAGCCTTTTGACGCAGGAGATTTTATTCTTCAGGATATTTTCTTTTGGGTGAAGAGAGGAGAAAGAAGGATGTCAGTCCTTGGAAAGAATGAAAACGTATGCAAGAAATGGCCCCAAAGTTAGATCAGGTGAATGGTTGATACTACAGGATGAACTCTCACAGGGATGTTAGACTTTGATGGCTTTTCACCAACCTAGAGCCCAAGCCATGTTGGGGCAGAACAAGAACCATGTGAATACCCTGAATGAAAGGTCTAGGCTTGGAGTGCTGTAAGAGACTGCAGAAGGTGTGTACAATGGAGGCCAGGTTCATGACATCAGGGAAGCCTGGAAGCAGAGAGGGGACACCCAGGGTCCCTGGACTACAGAGTCCAGGCCCACGAGTTAATAACTGAGCCATGGGCAAGATTTAGAAGGGCAGAGCAGGGTGCTTTTGTTCTCTAGGATTGAGCAAATGGTGCCAGAAGAAGAGACAAAAACTTTTCTGTCATTAGCGCTAGAAACTTGAGTTGGGTAGGTCTTAGTTGTTGGCTGGGAGAAGTAGTACAGTCATTGAGGAACTGAGAAACAGAGGCTTCCCATTCTAGGAGTGGGATCAGAATATGACCAGGTTCTCAGCGAGACCAGCTGCCAGCTGGCTCCGTGTTGAGCTGTCACCCACATTATAGGGCTTGTTGTAACCTCCCACTGGTGAGAGGCGTGGTCACATGGGGAGGGCACAACTGCTTCAGAGGCTTCAGCTTGAGTGGGCATTATGTAGGGCAGTGGCTTTTAGCTTTAGCTGTGTATCCAATTGGAATCATCTGGGGATGATTACAAATCCTTGTGACCCAGCCAGGCTCCGGACTCATTAAAATGAAATCTCTGGGAGAGGAGGTGGGAACCAGGCATGGGTATTTCCTAAAACTTCCCAGGTGGCTTTCAAAGTAGCCACAGTGAGAACTTCTGAATTAGGGATAAGCAGTCAGACAGTCAATGCACATTCTTAGTTGCTGAAACAAACTAGTCCTCAAAGTTGGTTGAAACTATGTTGCTGGGTCAAAATAATTTCTTCTGTGTCCCTCCACTCACTTAGGAGAAGTCTGTCTGGGCTAGTTACCAAAAGTACTGTTATGGTTTAGGTTTCGAGGTCCCCCAAAAGCCTCATGTCTTTATAGGTTGGACTTTCCTGCAGATGATTGGATCATGGGGCACTACACTTAGAAGTGGATTAATCTGTGGGTGAGTTTGTAGGTATGCATGCCATTGGGAGGCGGGATCTTGTTGGAAGAGGGGTCACTGAGGGCATGAGCTAGAAAGATACGTATTTTTGTCCCTGACTCTTCCCTTCTCTCTGCTTCCTGGGCTCCATGGCTTGAGCAGTTTTCCTCTGCCAGGCCCCTGTCATCATGTAGTTCCTGCCATGGAGTCAACCATGGGCTGAACTCACTGAGACCTTGAGTCAAAGTAAACCACTCTTCCTCAAGAGTGGGTGGGTATCAAGTGTTTTGTGCCAGTGACAGGAAAGCAACTAACACAAGTACTTAAGTTGTGTCACTGAGACCTTGAGTCAAAGTAAACCACTCTTCCTCAAGAGTGGGTGGGTATCAAGTGTTTTGTGCCAGTGACAGGAAAGCAACTAACACAAGTACTTAAGTTGTGCCATGTTTTTTCAAACTTCTATGTACATGCATATCACCTGCGGTTTGTGAGGCAGCAGGCGTGTGCCTGAGAATTTGTGTTTCTTCCAAGTGCTCAGGTAATGATGCTGCTGGACTATACTTTGAGTGGCAGGGTTCTAAGCTCATAATCACTGAGCTGAGTTTTACTGATTTTGGATTCATCCAATTATTGCAAGGTGCTTATTACCTACAAGGCACTTTGCTAGCAAAGTATGGGGGGTGTCGTTGTGAAGATGACAACACCAACCCTCAAAGTCCATAACACTAGACAGGAAGGGCGGTGAGCTCCTAACTTCATAAATAACTTGATAGAAATTAGGGTAAGGACACAAAAGGAAAGTACAGGCTGTTATGAAACCGTGTGATGGGGAGGACACGATTGTGACTCGGGAAGTGAGCCCCGAGAGACCCGTGTTGTACACTGACGCTCATTCTGTCTGTGGGAACCTGCTGACTCCTTCCCACAACCTTCAGAAGCACTCACTATTTTTAGTGTATCCATCCTCTTTTCCTGCTGTGCATTTTCCCATGACGCTCTCAGCCATGCCTTTGGCTTTCCTTACCCACTTGATCTCAACGTTGACCTTTCTTCAGAGATCCAGGTTCAGGTTTCTGGCTATGGATGAACTTCTCTAACTAGGAGACACGTCGGCACTTAAAAATCAGGATGATCTTAAACAAACTTATCTCTTCATAAAACAAGACTTTTTAAAATATTTCTGACAGTGTCATCATTTCTCTTTAGCCAGCTGGGTAAAATCAACATAGTCTTTTAACTAATACATATGCCACTATTGTTGGCCCAAAGGTGAGTACATATTTTTAATATAGTATATAAGGGTGTATTACATTTTCTTGATTCATAGGTGACCTAAGTTGAATAAACACACCACTGTAGCCACTCAGCAAATTTTGAATGAGACTTAGGGGAGGAGGGAAGGGAATTGACATTCTTTTAGTCTCTGTGTTTTTTCTAGGAATTTTATAAACTTTAATTCACTTATTTTTTTCCATAGCTTCCCAGAAATTTATTGCTTCCTTTCATTGCTAGGAAAGTAAAGCTTTTAGAATGTCTAGTGAGTACATGATAGCAGATGAAATTTTTTCCCATTTCAGGTGCCAATATATTTTTTTTACTAGGTTTCAGGCCTGGTATATTGTAAAGTGCTCTCTAAATTGTTATTGTGAACATATATTCCAAATTAAAAGCTCGCAAATATTAGTTTCTTTCTCTTCACATTTAAAAAATATATTGGTAAAGTGCATCTTATGAAATCAAACTTCAGTTACTTTAATTTGAAGCATGTACTTAATATTAGTTTTTGTTCATAGATTCAAATATTTGATTTTTATTTGAATTATTATCTTTTCTTTCTTTGTTCTACTCTGGCATTTCCTACTGAACCATCATCTTCCAGATTGCTAATGCTCTTCTTCAGCTGAGTCTGTTTTTCTATAGATTCATCTATATAGAATTGTTGATTTTTGAGGATATCATATTTTTCAGTTCCAGAATTTTCATATAATTCATATACATTTTCTGCTTAGGAAATTCTCATCTTGCTACTTATTTTCTTAAACATGTTAACCAATTATTTTAAAGTCTAGTTTAATGACCCTGGAATCTAGATCACCTGTGAGATGATTTCTATTGTCTGTTTTTCTTTTTCTTTTGGTCCTGTCTCACAGTATGCTTGGTAATTTTTACAGGAATGTTGGACATTGTAAATGAAAAGTTAGAGGAGTCTCTCAGTTTATTTTTCAACAAAGGATTTCTTTTCCCCTTTACCTTCTGTTAGGCAGTTAGAATTTTAATCATCTTGATTCAGCGTGTCTTACCCAAAAGGCATAGCCCTTCAGGAGTCCCTGTTGGAATCACGGTGTGTACTCTGGCTTACCCACTTTGCGGGGCTCTGAACTCCTATCACTAGTAGTGGTAGCTCTGCTTAGTTTCTGTCTAGCAGTTATTCTCTGCTCATACTTCTTTCTGCCTTCTTTCTGCCTATGACATTTACAAATTAGCAGATGTCAAAGTGGTGGTGGTTGGAAGAGAGCTTGGGGTGATTTCTGTTTCCTTACTGTGGGTCCCACAGTGGTGGTGAACCTGTGGCCTCTGTGCTGCAGTGGGCTGTTTGTTATCACTGAAAGTTCTACTAGGAACTTGGCCTTTCAAGTTCTGGTTGTCTTGGTAACACAGGTACCATCAGAGAGATTTTTTGATTTTGAATTTTTATCTAGTTTCTCTATATGCCACTTGAAAGTGTGACATATATTTTTTTCTGAAGTTTAAGTAAGTGAGGCCAGTGATGAACCAATTGATTAATCAGATTTCCTCAGGACTCGTGTCATTCAGTTGTGTAGGTGAGAGATCCCTGCTTGAGCTACAGTGAAGTCTTAATACTCAAAGACTTAGCAGCTAAACGATGGGGCAAATGTTCCAGCTTGCTACCTGCTTGTCCCTAGGAACCTTTGACTTTTCCCTGCCATAACTTTTTGCTTCATATTCCAAGGAGGCAACTTGGGAATGAGTGAGTTAGTATTCACTTTATCCGGTGTGGAATTGTAGGTTTATTTGTCAGGGAACAGGATTAAATGAATGATAGAGACAGGGAAGCTTAGCTCTCTATTTGGGCTTCTAGGTAGCAACAAAAAGCAACCATTCCTTTGTAGAGGAAGTGAAGACTGGTAATTTCTAATGGCCTGATATTGTTGTACTACATCCTTTTGAGGGTTTGCAATTTTGAAAAACATGGTAGTGATTTTCAGGAAGTGTTTTCAATGTTGTCTTTCTCTTTTGTATCCATGCATAGACAATTGAATATGTGAATATAAATAAACACAGCACATAACCTCTGTATCTCCTTTCCTCTGAAAAGTCTTCAATGCAAAAACAGAAGTTTTCAACTTCATCCTCCAGAAAGTAAAGAAAACCCCAGAGGTTGTTAACTTTGGCAGGAGTTCATGACCACCAATTTCATGACCTTGCTTTGGTACAACTACATCTTCCCCACCTCATTTATTCTTCTGCTTTCTTCTTTCTTTGGCAGCAACAGACCCGGAAAGTGGCCTTCCTTGGGATAATTTTGAGGGAGAAGCCCCAGGCTTTGGAAGATGAAAGTCAGCCTCAATGCTTTCCTTCAGAGGCGTGACCTTTCCCTCCCAGGCTCACTAACTCAGGCTCACCTGTGCTTTCCCCTTCTTCCTCCCATTATTGCTACTGTTAGTGGGGTTAAAGGGAAAGCTTCAGAAAAAGGTGAAAATGATGGGATCAGTGTGTTTGAAGAGAAGGGAAGTATTTTGAGGGCGCTTAATGCCAATGCATTTTTCACGGTAATAAATTTAAAAACACTTGGAAGCATTCACTGCAGTTTTTGATCACACCACATATTGTCATGAGAACATGGAACCAGCCTGTGCCAGTGATTACCTATCTCTCCAGTTGTGTGAGGGGTTCAGAGACTCTTCCATGAGTGTAAGAATTTCTGAATATTCCCAAATACTATGATTTTTCTTTCCTGCTTTTTATTCTTAGAGAGTAGAAGGCCAGAGCAGTTCTCTGTGTATCAAGTCCATGCTGAGTGCCCTGGATGGAGGGACTGCTGGTTAGCTTATCTGTTCTTCTCGCCTGTTAAGAGGCAGAAAGACGGTTCCCCTGCACCATCAACGCTCCGTGGGATAGAATTTGATACATGTAGTGCTCCTCTAGCACTTAGGCAGGACCATTACATTGCGCTCTGCTGACATCTGCTTCTGTGTTTTGTTAGTAGCAATTAATTAATTTTAAAGACTTAGCAGCTAAACAGATGGGGAAATGTTCCAGCTTGTTTAAGGCTATGTCTTTCAGTCATTTGTACTGAATGTGAAGGAAAAGGAAAATCAGTCTAGAATGAAATTCACTGATTGCCTCCAAGCCTTCTGTGAATAATTCAGCCCTCAGGTGTTCATTTGATGTTCATCTGCAATGTACAAGGCCCTGTGCAAGGTCCTGGAGACTCAGAATTGTGGGTCACACCCAGGCAGATGGAGAATTTCCTGGGGTGGTCACAGTCAGCACCCCTCCTTGGGGTAGGCACACGCAGGTGTGTGGCAAACTCAGAGTTGTCACAAAGGAGAGGGAGTTTTGAGGCTGAAAATCCAAGTCTGGTTGTAGCATATCCCTTATATGAACTGATGAACATTGGTTAAGCCCCTACCCTCTGTGGTTGCCATGCAAGGTGATATATATATATATAATATATATATGTACTATATGTGTGTGTGTGTGTGTGTGTGTGTGTGTGTGTGTGTACACAATTTATTTAAATCATCAGATAACCTCCTGAGATACAGATCTGAGGAAACTGAGGCTCTTGGGAGTAAGGGAGTTTGTTTAAAGTTATATAGGAAATAGCAGGGACAGGGTTGGAGCCCAGGTAGACCATAAGTCCAGTGTGGGATTCCATGGCTTTTTCTCTAATGAAAAGTTGGAGTCTATTAAGCATAGCAGGTGAGATCTGGAACACTCTCTGGATCTTTCTAGATGTATTCTGATGGAGAGAGAATTACAAATTGAAGTTGTGGAGCATCTGGATCTGGGGTGTGGTCCTGAGCGGTAGAATCTCTTCTCTTTTTCCTCTTCCCCCTCAACCTTCCTCTTCTTTCTCTCTTCCTTCCCTCCCCTTCCTCTTTTTTCTCCTCCTCCTTCCTTTCTTGATCTTTTATATTTGGTGTGTCATTTTCTCTTGCCTAATTGGGAGGAGTTAGGAGCTCATAGCTCTTCTTAGCCAGATTTAATGATGTTGACACCCTGAACCAGCTGTACTTTAACAAGTTTTACCCCCAGGGGTTCCAAGCTGGGAGTCTCACCTTTTACAAAGCTCTCAGGGGTTCAGATGTGCATCTGAGTTTGACAACTAGTGGACCTGAGCCTCACATTGTAGAGAGCCACTGGCCACAGGACCTTTAATTATGCATCACCATGGAGCCTTTGCCAGACAAGAGCTGGTTTTTAATTCCCACCTAGGTTTTGAATTCAGTCTTCTGTCTCTTCTCAGCTTTGTCATGTTTTCTCTCTCTCCCCTCTCTTTGTGAAGAAGGACATTAATGCTCTTACTGCTATGTTTTCCATGAGGCAACTTGTGCACTTTTATCTTTATCAGTGACTTCAAAAAGCTGCGGTTATTTTGTTTTAAGTTTGTCCTCCACAAGTGAGTGATAGCCTCGTGGATAAGACACAGCAGCTCTTTCCTGATGTCCCTGACATTCTTGTAGTCCTCGTTTGCCTTTGATAGTTTGATCTTTGGAAATTCTGGTTCTCCCTATCCCATGTGAAATCTTCCAGTCCCTTGACCTGTAGATATATCTACTGGTTATCCATGACACGTGCTGAGTTTCTTTAGGTTTACCAAGGGCAGGTTTTCAGTGAATCTCTGCTGGGTTGATTTTGGCACAGTTGAACTTTTTTGGAGCTGCTCAAATAATAGTCACCCTTCAGCAGTGAACTGCTGCTTGCTGCCGCTGAGAGTGAGATTCTGTCTCATAGCTTGCTTTGAGCAAACTAGGGTTTTAAATTTATCTGCTTTTGTCTCTGACTTAGATAGGCTTTGTTTGTTTTGTGATAGATTGTGTCCAACCAGTGTAATTTCTTATCCTTGTTGGCATCTGTATCTTACCACACTTTAGTTCAACCTCTTTTGGATGCTTTGATAGTGGTTGGACATTTGTAGAACACATTGGGGAACCATGCCCAAATTAGCTTTAGTGGTGGCTGCCTCTTTGTGTTGGGCATTTCCCATACTGATGTCTTTTATCAGGCCAGAGTGTTTGGATGTATTATTTGGTCAACATGCTGTCAGGGCTTCAGAATGGATCAGGAAGTCAAAATCAAAGCCACTATGTGGCTTCTTGACTGCTGCTACAGCCTTGGACCCAACAAGGAACTTTTGTATCGCTCTCTGTTCTCTCCTCCTGATTCTGGATGTGGGGCCTTTGACCAGTGGTCATACAAATTTTAAAAGGCCAGAAGTATGAGAACACAGGTAAACCTTGAGAAGGGAGAGGAAGTAGGAAAAGCACTTCAGTTTGAGGAGAAGAGCTGATGGGGCCACCGTTCCGACAAGAGAGGATCAGACTGGCCCATTCACAAAGGGAAGGGAAAGCTTTTATGGGGTTTCCTGGTTGGACTCTAGGGTCTGGTTGAGCATGACCTCAATTCTGCTTCTGTAAGGGGGGGCCAGCCTCAGTCGTGGGGTAATGGTACCCACATCGGGGTGTGGCCTCATGGTGGAGTGATCTGTCTGTGAGACTCCCCTCTTCCTGAAATCCAAGGCACTGCAGGTATAGAACAACGACTGGAGACTGCTAGGCGTTACCCTAGGAGCCGTGGTGCAGGACGCGGTAAAAGCTGGCGGCTGAACATCCCACAAATCTTGAAGATGGCTGCTCTTGTCTTGGTGTCCTCAGCCTCGAAGGACGAGGAGATAGAGTAGGTAAGTTTGGGGCTGAGAAGCCAGTTTTTAGACAAATGGTCTATAAGTAATTAGCACATCTACATGCAGAGCTGAGCATGAATCTGACCTAAAGTTTAAAGTAATAAAGAAGGTGGATGTGAAAGGAAGGTAGAAGTGCTTTCCCTTGTCTTACTTACCCATTGAGCATCTGCAGACATGAGTGAAGGGTCAGCGATTTTTAGCCAAAGGTGCTTTTTAACTCTATCTCACTCCCAGGTCCCATGTTCTCAGAGGGGTTTTCCCTCTCCTGGCCCTGTAGCCGGGGCTGAGATGTATGGTGATAAACAGAGTGGTGTTGTCCCAAGCGAACTTCCCAGAGTCAAGTTGTTAATCCTGGTCTTGGAGAGGGTGGGAGCAAGTTACCCAGCCTCAGGTTTCTTGAGCAGTCTGGGACAGCACATTGGGATTTGTGCAGCCAGTTACAGAGTTGGAAACTAAATCCAGCGAGACTTGAGCTTCAGTAACTCCTGGTGGTTAATAAAGACAGGAAATGAACCCTCTGAGAACCTGTGGTAGGACTGCACTTAGTCACTCCGTGCACTGCTCCGTGTGGCCATGTGGTTGTGAGATGTGCCCATTGCAAACTCCTGACTGCACACAGCAGGCCTTCATTTCCTGTAATTCGAGACTGCAGCTTCAGGTGGTTGTTACGGTTTTGGTGGGTGATATTTTTGGAAAAGACACAAAAATAGAAAGGACATTAAATCAGATTTTTATGGAAATCAAGTTTGTATAGAAGGGCGGACTTCTCACCTTGAAACCTGTCTTTTAACCACTTGTGGAAATGGACACAAAACCATTTTTAACCAAGTGAGCTTATCTCTAAGCAGTGTCATTTTATGTGGTATCTTACAGGATGTGTTACTGACAGGGAGCTCAAAACTAGGTGTTCATTGGCTGATGCTTTTATTCCAACTAAATTTTTTAGATTTTACCCTAAGGGTTAGTTGGGAATGAGGCATAAGCGTGATCCCATCCCCTTCTGAGAGTGTCTGATGGAAAAATAGAAAAACTCGCATCTTAACTCTAATTTTTTTTTTTTCCGGTACCAGGGATCGAACTCAGGACCTTGCGCTTGCCAGGCAAGCGCTTATGCCGCTGAGCTATACCCCCAGCCCCAAAACTCGCATCTTAATGTCCTTGGGTGCTTGAGTGGTGAAAAACATCTTGTGTTCACTAATCTCTGAAATCAGGCGCGTAGACCTGGACGGCAGTGACATCTTTCTGAGTAAACGATAGAATGCTCAAGTGGAAGAAGGTGTGGGACGGGGCCTCAGTCTTCTAGCGATAGAAGACAAGATGGTGGTGCTTTGGGGTCCTGGTAGAGGATGATACAGCAAATCTTCCTGTCTAGGCAAAGAGGAAGCTTGCTCGTGTGGTTTTCAAAGGTAGATGTCAGAACTGGGATGTGCCTCAGTGATGGAGTGCTTACCTAGTGGGTATGAGGCCTTGGGTTCGATTCCCAGTACTGGAAAAATATTACATTGTTAGTTAAAATGTAATCAATTCAGAAACACGTTTATTTACTTTTTTTAGTACTGGTTGAACCCAGGGCCTTCCCACCGAGCTATGTACCCTGCCCTTTTAAGAAAATTTTATTTTGAGACAGGATCTCAGTAAGTTGCCAAATGGCCTAGTGCAGGTCTCGAACTTGTGATCCTCCTGCCTCATCTTCCCAGGTTGCTGGGGTTAGAGGCTTGTGCCACTGCCTTCAACTAATGTAGTCATGGACTACTTAGGTGGTGTTCTTTGTTATTTTTTCTGAAGCAGACTAGCAGAAGGTGTGAAATTCAGGAGGATCTGTCTTGGAGAGCTGCTGGTAGGTATCTTAGAGGAACCACTTAGTTGTATATTTGGAAATCACGCCAGAACTCTGTTTTTCTTTTTGTTCTCCCACCAGAATACAATTTCTCCAAATCCCTGTGGCAGTAATGGTTCTGGAGTTGGTTGGTTTCCTCCTGGGCCTCCTGCTGAGGTCAAGCTTGAGATATACTTCTGGAAAAGTGGCCAGGCAACATCTGAGTTGGGATCTGCCATTTTCTCTGCAGTCTTTCTATCACTAATGCTGTATTTTCTGATGTCTGCGTGACAAACGGCAGATAGTTTGGTTGTTTCCCAAAGGATGCACAGATCTGAGATTCTTTTGGTTAACAGCCTGCTGGATATTAAGATGCGAGTCTTATTTTTCCTGTACCGGTTATCGATTTGCAGTGACGGGAAGGTAAGTGGAGCCTTGCCTGTCAGCTGCGGGAGCGTGGTTTCTCCGGCTCCTCTAATTTATTTCAGCAGCATTGGCATCTTTTGGCATGGTCCAGATTCTTTCATATTAAACAGTCTCCAAACACTTCCTCATCTCTGCTTTGTTTACATTTGCACACACACACACACACACACACACACTCTCTCTCTCTCTCTCTCTCTCTCTCTGACTCACACCCAGGTGTGTGGAGAATCACAGTTGATGTTTGACATGGCAGAAGTTTGTTTTGATAAAATGCACCTCTGGGGACTGTTTTAAGTTCCTCCTGTGTGGTGTTGCAGCTGGTACACATTTTTTCTCAGTCTTCTCCAGTGTACCTGACTCTCAGAGAATGCATGACAAAATGCAGTGTCTGTTTAGCTCAGTGCTTAGCAATTGATGTTTAAACCAGCTCTCTCTGATGAACGCACTAAGATTTCTTTCTAGCAGTATGTAGCAGATAGAGGAGCACCCGAGGCCCAGGACTCTGTGCCTGGCAGGGTGGTACAACTGAGCTTTTAGCCTTTCTGTTTGGATGAAAAATGTGAAACAAAACAGCTTTCCTATCCTGATAGGCAGTCTGTGTGGCTAGAGAAAACACATAATTTCTTTTTGAGGTGTTGGCACCAAACCAAATGCAAATTCTTTTTTTTTCTTGTCTTACAGTTTAATTTGTACACTTTTGGAAAATAAATATATAGTATACATATATAGTATATTAGTATTTCTGATGGAGATGGATGGCTAGCCTAAAAATGATAGGCTGACATCATGGAATAATTTACAGATATTTTCTGAGAATAAGGTAGGTCTATCTGTGATCTAATGCTGTTAGAAACATACTCACAGGCACACTCAGATGCACATTCTTCTATGTGCAAAATCTTTGGGAAATAACATGCATCAAAACCAGCCTTGCTTCTGCTGGCCATGGTAATTTCCTAGACAGGAACCCTGCTCTCTCAGGGATTCCTCAGTGATGATAGGGGGGCCACCAGTGGCCAGACTCAAGACAGGGTCTCTGTAGCACTGGCCTCTCATGTCCTGACTGTGCATTTCCTTCTGCATTGTATACTCATGGTGCCCATAATGGGGAGATTGATGAACTCAGTTGCTGTAGGAGTGGGAGGTATCGGTGGACATGGAAAGGAGATGCAGGAATTCTGAGTGATTACTGCTTTCAGTAGAAAGTTCTAGAACAGTTTAAGTAGCTGTGTTCTTGCAGGTACTTCACGACCTGTCTAGAGAGCTTAGTTGGAGTTTTTGGTGTTGGTCAGTTTAAAGCCCATGATTAAGAGTTTTTCAAGTTAGAAAATGAGTTGAGTATGCCTCCCATTGATTAGATGAGAAATAGTTTCCAGTACTGTCTTGGTCACTGGCTACTGACTTCAAACCCGAGGGAGAGTTTCAGCTCAGCCCAGGTAACCAGCTCCCAGGGCAGAGCTTGCATGCAGGCCCCACTGTGAGGTTCTACACTATCTTTGTGTCACTTTATTTCTGTGACATGTGCAGATTTGCCCTTCCCAAGAAATTCAATCACAGAGAATGACAAATTCAGACACATAGAAAATGACAGAATTCTGGAAAAATGAAAAATAAAAGAAAATCAAGCAAAAATATTTGTGTCTTTACTTTGGAAAAGGATTTATGTGATATCTGCACAAGAGAAGAAGGAACGACAGAAGAGGATTCAAACTCAGGACCTTGTGCTTGCCAGGCTTGTACTGCTGAGCTATATCCCCGGCCCTTGGACAGAGCTTTGGAGCAGGAGGCAGGCGGCAGGACACAGCTGTCGTGGCCCTGCCGAGTACTGCTGGGCACAGGAAAGTCCTCATCTGGACAGTGTGGCTCATCTCTACCTTGTTTCAGCAACCTTTTAGGTTGTTGGTGAAGTCCAAAGGATAATGGGTGTAAAATGAAGGGTGAAGTGCTGGTTCAGCTTAAAAGACTTCTGGGGAGCCACTGGTTCTATTTTTAAGGAACCTCATTAAAAGTTAATCAGTTTCAATGTACAATAGGGAGAAGTCTTTGCAAAGGTCATGAAAACCCATCACCCAGGAACTGGGTGTCCCCTGGAAGTTCTGACAAGAATACTCCCTCCTTGAGAAATGTGACCCTTGCTGTCCCAGGCTTCTTCAGAGAGAGAAAGGATTTGATCTGAGGGCAAAGAACAATGATAGTGACCTTTACTGTCTTCTACCATCCAACATAGCAAGCAAAATTCAGAACCCTGCTGGTCCCGCTCGGGAGTGATCACTGGTTCCCGAGCCAGCAGCCATGACTGGATTTCAGCTTAGACGAGAACGCCATGGGCAGATGAGTCCTGTTTGATCAGGACACTGCAGGCTGATCATTCTTTGCCAGCCCAGATAGAAAGGCTCTTGAATAATTTATGAGGATTGCTGCAGCAGTAAAATGCATGGGTTCAGTCTGAAGTGCAGAGTAGTGGCTCTTCCTGGCAGGAGTCCTGAGGAGAGAAAGCTGGCTTTTGTTGCCAGTGAACAGTGATTGGTCACGTGTTGGGTGTGTGCAGCCAGTGTTGGCTGCTGGGACAGATGTGGAATCCCAAAACAGGAATGGCACTGCGGCTGGGGACAAACGGTCTGAGCACCAGATGACGTCCTCCTTTGCTCTACATGACCAGGGGTAAAACTTCTGATGGCATCTTGGCCATCAACAGACAAGGACACAGTTTCTTGCTGAGGTAGATGGGAGAGGTTCTGTGGATAATGTTGCACTGATGCTACAAGGGTTATCCATGGGGCAGGGCAGAGAATTTTCTTCCTAGGGTGGACTGAATATCCTTGTTAAAAGCAAAATGGTAAACAGGTTATTATTATTGCTATTATTTGAGACAGGCAGAACCCACCAATGAGGACTCCTGCTTCTTTCATTGTTTAGGGTAAACAACTTCTTGAACCGGATAAAACAAAATCTTGTGAACAAGGCGCTTGCTAAGTAGCTTCTGGGCCCCATTCTAATCTTCTTAATTGCTTTCATTTCCTTTGCTGTCAGAGAATCAGAACATCATGGTGCCATTTTTACCTCTTTCTCATACAATCTAAGAAGTATAAAGTATTTATGTGGTCCTGCGACCACCAAGGAAATATGATTACCTATTTGGACTGTATTATATTGAGAAACTTACCATAAAGTTACTTAGGGGATAGTACTTGTGGATAAAGTCAACCTTGTGGCCATAATGCTCAAATTATTTTTCCCCTATTAAGTTATATACTAACGAAACATGGTTATTCCCCTTATGAAGTATAAGCATGCCTGGATAGTTAATCGAGATATTAATACACATGTGGTTTCCTTCTATTATCTACTAGCCTCTGAGCACATTAGGGAGGCAACTGGAATCACTACAAGACTGTAGTTCTGCTTTACTTCTATAAAAGGTGAAGCCCTAGAAAGAGATGTCTCCAAGTGTTCCTCATGGATAGAGATGAGGCTCTTAAGAGACCCAGAAGAGTGAGAAGAGGAAGATCTCTGAGCCTAGGAAGCAGTTGCTGTGAAAGTCATGTTCCAGGGAAGCAGGGATACCATGAAAGAAATGCATGGTGGTAGTCTCATTGAGGATGGACTTGGGAACATGGGCCTCCCAGGTCTTGCCAGAGCACTGGAACAAGGACACATTGGAATGACCAGACTTGAGATGTCAGCTGGGACAGTGGAGGTCCTAGCTTTAACCACTGCAGACCAGTGATTTGACTGATAACACAAAGCTTCCTCAATGCTTAGCTGACTCAGATTCCAGGTTCTTGGCACAGCCTTCCGTAGTAAAGAATATATCATATATTCAAGATTATGTTTATATTGTTAGCCAAATCCCTAAATTTTTCAGTAATTTCTCAATATGTTCAGGATTCTATTAGTCATTTGCCTTCATTGTACAGGGAAAGATTAAGGGATCTCAAAAATCATGTAGTTCTAGCTGAGTGTGGTGGCACACATGTATATCCCAGCGTGTGGGAGGCCAAGGCAGAATCGTCACGCGTTCAAGGTTAGCTTGGGTTACATAGTAAGATCCTGTCTTAAAAACCAAAAACAAAGCAAGTCATACAGTTCTGAGTTTCACTTGTGAAACAAGGAAGTTAGATTGGTGAACCATATCCATGTCCGTGCAGCAAATGAGCTTAGTGTGTAACAAATACATTATAGCACTCTGTTTCTGTCCTATAAATGTGGATCTGGCCCCCTTACTACTGGGCTGCAATGATATTCAGTCCCAGCCATTCCTGATGCACACACATGCCCTTTCCTGTGGCTTTATGTGCCCCAGCCTAGGACATTTTATTAACGCAGTCTGAGCAGACTGGTACAGAAACCTTGTTGAGGTCAGTGTTGTGGGCCCCTGCCTGTTGGTTCTGCTGAGATCTGAGGAGGCTTCAGAATTGTCAGTGCTGGGCACAGAAGGCAGGGGTAGCATTGACCATTGCTTTCTCTTCCCCATAGGCTGAATGTGGCTTTGGAAGTGTGAGCTTTCCTGCACTTATGGGCCCTGCGTTTGCACAGGCTGGGTCTCTCACAGAGCCTCTGTTGCCCTGCAGACACCCTTGGGTAGGTCTGAGGATGCTGTCAGACTGAGGGAGATGAAGCAGCGTGAGTCCACCAAACCTGGCTGAAGAAGGATATCTGCTCCAGGCGTGGGGTGCTGGGGAAGGACACTGGTCGAGGAGGCCTAGGGTTAGGAAATAGGTACTGAGCAAACAGGCAGGCTGAGCTCCCTGGTGGATGACAAAGCCAGGTTATGTGGCCTGTGAGTGGGATTCGCAGCCACGCAGGCTCTTCAGGGACGGATGAAGGGAATGTGCCGATTCTCCATAAGGCTCATTTCCCGTTTGCCCTGTCCTACCTCTTGCAATTTGTCAGTGACCTTTCACTGTTAGTGGAGCAAGGTCACCTGCCTGGAGCCTTAACTTGTTTTAGCATTTGCTCTGTTGGGGCAGGCTGGCAAACGAATGGGTCTGGAAGTAACCTGATGGCACAAAGCAGCTGAGTATAGCAAAGTACCTAGAATAAAAATATTTGTGAGGTGACTTAACAACTGATTCAGGACAAGTGACCATCATTCTTCTGTTTGAGGTCTTCCATTTTGCTTCTCTGGATTCCTCACGCCCAACAAGTCCCTTGTTTCATTTAGTATCTATTTTTTGATCCACAGGAACCTTCATGTGATAAAAATGACCATTATGAGTGTGTCTTGACTTAGGATATCTTTCACTAACTTTTTCAGTTGGATTTTAAATTAGTTAGATGTGGTCATCCTGTTTTCTTAATCTTTTTGGGTTTTTTTTTGTTTTTGTTTTTTGAGACAAGGCCTCACTATGCAGTTTAGGCTGACCTTGAATTTACTATGTAGCCTAGGCTGCCTGAGAACTGACAGCAATCCTCCTGCCTCAGAGTCCTGAGTGCCTGGCTTTCTCTTTGCTTTTTGTATCCATGGATAGCACCCTTGCTGGAAGTCCTCAGGACTGACCAGCCATCAGAGCTTCATAGCTGGTTACTTGGAAGTCCATTTAGTGGAGTCTGTCTTTTTGTCTGCGGGCAGACATGACATACCAGTGCCACTGTAGCTCCTAGTTGCATTGGGTTAATCTCCATTGGACCCAAATGCAGAATGTATTTTCTCAGTCCTCTGATTCATGGTTTGTGATAGGAGAGATACCCCTGTCAGTCAACTCCTTGGACAGATCTTGAGGTTATCATATCCTTTCTTTTAAAAAAATTATTAGTGCCTATGAATTTTATGAAATACAGTACTGGGTTTCAGGACACATATTTTATCCTGTCTCTTCCCATTACCCTCTCCTATACCCTCCCTTGATTCCTTATTTTCTTCCTTTTGTCTGATCATAGTCTCTCTTCTCTTTTCACATCATCTTTATGTGGGAAGACCTGTGATGCTTTTCTTTCTGAATCTGACTGCTTTTGCTTAACCTGATGAGCTCTAGTTCATCTATTTTCCTGCAAATGACAAAGTTTCATTCTTTACAGCTAAGTAATACTCCATTTTATGTATATATGTATATGTAATCTCACATTCTCTTTATTTCTCTGTTAATGAGCATCTAGGCTGGTTTCATATCTTGGGTGTTGTGAATTGCACTGTAATAAACATAGGTTCAATATCCTTTCTTAGCATACATATCTGTGTTTAAGCTTCAGTTGTTACTGATTAGCCCCGAGGTATAGCCATCCATCCCGAAAATTTGTGTTAGAATAGAGGCAAGTGAAGACCTCTGTATATATTCAGTGTTGGCAAAGCCACTTATCCCTTAATCCATAGCATTAGTAGTGTCTTTTAGCTGGGAAGGACTTTGAACAAAGGCTGCAAGGGTCAAGTAAGGGACTGGGTTCACTCGAAAGCCAGTGGCCGTGCCCTGGTTCAGAACCCAGAGGACCCAGCTCCAAGCCCACTGCTGAGCTGACAGACGGGGCAGTGCTGGGCTCCGTGAGGGTGTGGGTGTCACATTCACACTGTGGAGAACCATGTCTTTTGTCTTCACTGTTTCCTTCATGTCTCTTTTTTACGAGTTTATTTTGTTAGCCGTATCAGACTCCATACATAGGGTTTTTTTTTTTCCTGTCTTTTTGAGACAGGGATTTGCTATGCAGCTCAGGCTGGACTTGAACTCACTTTGTAGCCCAGGTTGGCCTTGAACTCATAGTACGCCTCCTGCTTTAGCCACCTGAGTGCTGGAATTACAGGCGTGCACCATTGCACCCAGCTTCATATGTAGTCTTGGTATTTCAGAGGAGTTGAACTTCAGACAGCTGCTTGGTGGTTCTATCTATATGAGAGAACCTACTCTGAACTTTTACAATGATTGTACATATGCCAACATTGTGAATTAGTTTATTATACCAGGTTGGGCAATATTGTAATTAGGTATTTGTTTTTATTGCTGATGTGAACTTAATAAAACTTTTTATAGGTTAGCACTATGCCTCAAATTTTATAGCACATTCCTCTGAACAAAAACAGGGTTTTCATTCATTAGGCTTCTTGTGTCTCTTACCTTATACTGTGTTTACTTCTTTTAAAATACAGGTAAAGAGTTAAAAACAAATTCATAAATGAAGACCTCAATAGGTTACGTTGTTACTTAGGTTGATGAACAGGACATATAATACATGTTGACAAGGGGTGGAGAGAAAAGATGTTCTCATACATGTCTGGTGGAAGTATAGCTTCTTTGGTGGACGCTTGTATAATATTTAATCTTTTGTGTCTCTGCCTGCCTGCCTGTCTGTGTGTCTGTCTATCTGTCTTACGTTTTGTTTGACTGAGTTCTGTTTCTAGCAACTTGTGGATATTCTTGAATGCTGTTACATGTAGGGGGTTATTCACAGAAGTACTGTTTATTTTGGAAGACTTGAAGTTACCTTTCAGTGAGTCAGAGATGGGCTAAATTGAGCACGGAACATCTAGACCATGTATTTGGCAATTAATTATTAAATGCATAATATGAAATGCAGTAATGTGGAAAGATCAGTGGATGCACTTTGAGACTATAATGTGAAGCAAAACAGATCAGACACGAGCTTCAATACCATGTTGTTTCTCTTATATGAGAAACCCAGAGTAAAAATAAAAAGCAAAATAAAAGATACTAGCAAGTAGGGCCATGGATTGCTCTCAAAGGGGAAGAGGATCAAGAGGGCGGGAGGGGTAAGGACGGGAGAGATGAGCGATGAGAGAGTGAATTTGGATGTGTTATGTATGTGTGCTGACTCCACATGTACCAGGGATGTAATCGCTGTGAGCTACCCACGTGTACTAGTAAAAACTAAAATAAAAAGAATGAAAAGAACTGTAAGAGACATTGTCAAATGAGAACTGTAAGAGACACTATCAAAGTGCTCTCCCTTGTATTGGAAGAATTTTCCCTCTCTGTGGATTGTCTCTTTACTTTGTTGGTGGTTTCTTTTGCTGTGCAAAAGCCTTTTAATGTGCTGTGATGCCACTTATTGATTCTTTGTAATATTTCCTGTGCAATCAGAGTTTTGTTCATAATATCTCCCTTCCAAGTACTAACCAGACCCCACCCTGCTTAGCTTCCGAGATGAGATGAGATCGGGCGTTTTCAAGGTGGTATGGCCGTAGAGTTGTTCATAATATTTTTGCCTATGCCTCAGATAGACAAAAGTTTTACCTATTCTGTCTTCTAGCAGATTGTGGTGGATTAATTAATCGTCACCTTGTAACACCCAGCTGAACTGAATCAGCGTGGTGCTGGGTGTAGAAGGCCCACCTGAGGAATGTTGCCAACAGAATAAAAGGAGAACTGGAGGGGAAGATGGTGCACTGTTGATTCTCCTGGAGAAGCTTGTCACGCTGGTTTTCCTGATAGGAACTCAGCTGTTCTCATCATCGGAGGAGTTCGGGTCCTTGCTCTCACTGAGGACGGCTGCGGTTCTCTTCAGGGGAGCTCTGGTCCTTACTTTGAGCATTGCTTCCTGGCTCCAGTGCAGATCCCTCAACCTGCTAGCACACCCTCTTCATCCCACTGGCGCAGACTTTCTAGCTTCCACCACTGACTTTTGGGCCTTCCCGCTACAGATCCTTGAGACAGACATACATGAGACATTGTCATGGCCCTAGGCCAGTGAAGAGTTTGCTCATGAAAAGAAACTTTTGCCAGATGCTTCTGTTTGCAAACTCAGTGTTCCCAAACAAAAGTGTTCGTGAACCAGTGTACCACTATATTCTGTTGTTGGATGGAACATTCTGTAGATACCCATTAAATCCTTTTGCTCAAAGGTTTGTTTATAATCTGATATTTCTTTATAGATTTTTTGTCTAGTTGATCTGTTTGGGACAGTTGGCTATTGCGGTCCCCCATTACAGTTGTATCACTGCTTATTTGATTTTTTATGTCCATTGATATTTGTTTTATGGAGTTGGGTATGCTGGTATTTGGTGCACATACATATTTATGATTGTTATCTTTTCCTCTTGGATTGTTCCCTTGACAAGTATATAGTGACTTTCTTTGTCTCTTGTGATTAGTATTGGCTTGGAATCCATTTTGCCTGCAAGTTGAATAACTATCCCTTCTTTTTTTTGTGTTCCTATTACATGAAGTGTTGTTTTCCATCCTTTGACTTTCAGTCTATGAATTTCTTTTTGAGTAGTATGTGTTTCTTATATGCAGCATATTGTTGGATCTTGTTTCTTGATCCATTCTGCCAATCTTGTTTCTTTTCATTGCTGAATTGGGTCCATTTGCATTGATGGTTGTAACTGATAGGTACTGATATTCTTGTCATTGTATTATTTTCCTGTTGTTGGTTCCCTTTCTTTCTCTTTCATTTAATTGCTTGCCTTTTCTGGTGGACTCATTCTGTTGGGATTCTTGGAATTTCTGTCTTTATTGTCTTTTTGTGGAATATCCTTCTGAACTTTTTCCAGGGCTGGTTTGGTGGTTGTAAATTTTTTCAAGTGCTCTTTATGATGGCAGTATCTTATTTTTTCATCAATTCTGAAAGATAACTCTGTGGGGTGAATAAATCTGGGTTGGAATTTATTTCCTTTTAGAGCTTAAAATACTTCAAGCTCTCCTTGACTTAAGGGTTTGTGTTGAGAAGTCTGCTGTGATTCCAATGGGCTTTTTTTCATAGGTGATTTTTTTTTTCTTTTCTTGAATAGCTTTTAATCCAGTGGTACCCTGATCCATGAACTTAATTCTTTCCACGATCATAGTCACAAAGCAATTTGGATGAGAACTAAATGAAATTCAGTAGGTTCAATGTTGACCTTAGGGGAAATTTGATGTAGTTCTTGTCCGATTCTGTTTGTGACCAGAAACGTAAAAATAATTAAGATCATGAATCAAGATACCACTGTATTCTGTTCTTGTGTTCCACTTTTGGAATCTTGACTATTATATGTCTTTGGTGTAGTTTTTTCTGATCATGGCTATTTGGAGTTCTGTACTTCCTTTGTATGTCAAATTCTTTTTCCAGTCTTAGAAAATTTTCTATGTTACTTCTGTGAACAAGTTTTTTTTATGCCCTTTGTGTTATTTTCTGATTTCATTGATTCCAATTAATTTTATATTTGTCCTCTTTGCATCATCTAGCAGCTGTTGCATTGAATATTTGTGGTATTTCTTGCTATGTTTAAGAAGTCATACCAGGTGTGGTAGTGCACACCTGTAATCCTAACGTTCAGGAGGCTGAAGCAGGAAGATCACTGTGAGTTCAAGGCCAGCCTGGGCTACATCATGAGACCCGTCTCAAGAAATTAAAAACAAAGGCTTTCATGATTGCCCACCATAACCTTGCCTTTTAGATCTGATATTCTGTCTCCACATTGATTGACTCTGCTGCATGTACTTCCAGTAGACATTTGAATCTCCTGTATTTCTACTTGAGTTTGTTTATGGGACATAATTCTTTTCTGTGTTGGGTATTTATGATTTCTGTGTTTTTTGTAAGCGCCTCAATTTTTTTTTTATTGGTTTCTGCTCTAGACTCACTATTTCCTTCATTGTGGTCATCATCTCTTTAATTATCTGGTAATTATTTCTGCTTTAGTTTTATTAAGAGTCTTACCTGTTTTGTTATTTCTACTGTTATCATTTCAGAAAATTCAGTGAGGTAGCTTTTGATTTTTCCACTTCAATGCCCCTTGGATTTGTCTTGGGCAAGTTGGGGCTGTTGGGCTGTATCTTGCTTCCATGTTTCTCATTTTTAAATTTTTCATTGCTTCTTTGTTGTTTGTGGTTATAAGTCACTTATGGTAGGTGGCTATATTACTAGTATTAAGACTTCTTAAGGAAGTGAGTACTTTTCAGTGATGTCTTCTCGGCATAGCTGGTTTTTGGCTTTTGAGTCTATCCTAGGATCCTACTTCTTAAGTTTATTAGGGACGAAAGGTTGCGGCCTGTTGCGCCTATCACTTAGTTCTTTGGTACTGGGCTGTAGTATTGTTTCTGTCCCCCAGGCATTGTAGGCATTGGTATACAAGGAAGGTAAATTGATCACTACAACTATGTCACCTTGGCTAAAGTAGCACAATCAGTAATAACCACAGCATCAAGCACAGTGGGGAAAATGACAAATTGTGGTAACTATTAATTTGCCACCTTTAACCTTAGGTACAAGATTTATAGTTATATAATAAAACCTAAGAGAAATCAGAAAATAATACATAGTAAATATCCACTCAATACAGTGATTTTACCCTAAGGGAAGAAAATTTAAAAAGTAGGAGAGGAAATAGAGAAATGAGGGAAGAAGACTATTAGAGGCAAGACTGAATGAGAGCAGATTACTCAAGTCTCGTGAAGCTGGTAAAGAAGAAGGAAGGAAAAGAGGAGAAAACAAAAACCGGAACAAAACCAAAAAAACCCACCTAAAAACCATATTCATACCCAGAGAAAAAAATAAATACAAACAATAAAAAAACCCCAACAACAAAACCCCTTTCCCTGTGATTTCAGGCCTGTGGTTATCTTCTGGGGTCTACAGTTGTGTGGCAGTTTCTAATTCAAGGCGTGACTCTGCTCTCACTGGTAGACAAAGCAGGCAGTCAGAGCCCAGATCCACGCCGGAAAATAGAAATTCGTGGTTTCAGCGAGCCTCGCAACTTCTTAACAGAGGGTGGGTAGTTAGCTGGGGACCATTAGCTAGCAGAACTTGAAACTGAGCAAACTGATTTTGAGTATAGATTTTACTGCCAATTTTTGGCAGCTCTAGTGTCACGTAGGAGATTAATGGTGTGTGTATACATGGAGAGTATGTCACGTCACAGTTCAGCTAGATGGGAGCTCTTCCCCTTTCGTTTGATTTCTGGAGCATTGTGAGAGCCCAGAGAAAGAGTCTGAAGGTGGTCAGTGCTCAGTCTTCCTGTATCTTCCTGATGATAAATTAAGAGGAATCGAGTTCTGGGACTTGGGGTTTTTATGGGAAATGGATTTAGCTTTTCCCCTTTAACACAAACCACAAAAAATTCATAGGAATCCCTTGACAGTTATTAATAGTTTAGAGATGCTTGTTGGTATTAACTGTCAAATTATTAAATTACCACTTCTTAGTTATGTTACTAAATAAATTAGTTATAGCCACTTGATTATTATATTATGATTATTAATCATTAATAATATCTAAGTAGTTTTATCTGTGAACATGGGGGGGAGGGGCCAAGTCTGATTGGTGTGGTGGATTTTGGTGCAGTTGGTGCTGTACACAACTCATTTTGAGGGGATAGGGAGTCGGTGCCCTTTGCACCTCATCTCCACTAGCTAGATTTTATCTTTTCCCCTGGTGGTGCCTTCAACCTGATATCCCAGCGCATCCTCTGGGATACTAACTGTGGGTGTCTGTGAATACCTCCTGCCAGCTCCCGCTTAGGCCAGTGGCAACTGCACTCTGCGTGTGTTGCTGCAGATTGTTTTGCTGGGTAGGTGGTGATGGTCCCTCATTCAGATAGAAAAGGAGTGGTTCATGTGCACTGCATGTGTGTGCTTGTGTGTGTGTGCGTGCGTGTGTGTGTGTCTGTGTGTGCACAGTGAAGCAGCTTTAATGCCTCTGTCTAGTACTTGTAAGAGAAATTCCAAAACTGCCTTTTCTGCTAAAGGTATATATTGTAGAGAATACAGTTTCATCTCTCTTAATCCTCTGGCTTCAACATATCATGAGAGTAGCATATTTCTGTCTGTCATTAAAATCCCACTGACTTCACTTAAAAGGATAAAATGTATCATAATTTCAGGGACCCATACTCAGTGGTTGTTAGTTAAGGGTAATTTTGCAATGTATTGGTTATGACTCAGAGCTTCTGCCTATAATGTATTTCATGTTTGGGCACCGATTGAGTAGGTGTTCATTAAAGCCACGTCTCCCACATTTTATACATTTGGAAATATCATCCTCTCCTCCACTTTGAAACTGTGTGTTTCTCATACTGCTCAGACTTTGAGTGATCTGGCCTGTGCCAGCATTCTGGTGCTCCTGTTGCTGTTCTGGCACTGGCTTTGAAGCATGGAATTCTTCTAAGGAGGCGGCTGGTGGACTAATTTGTTTCTCCAGCTCAGGTCAGGCAGGCAGGCAGGTAGGCAGGCAGCCCCTGCAGCAGCCAGTCAATGCCCAATGCTGATGGCCACCAGTGGGCCAGCGTTGCTATCTCCTTGGAGCCAGAGCCCTCCCTTCCTAAGGAGTTGAGGGTCTGTTCCACGCTGCCAACAGGGCCTCTGCTGTTCTGAAGAGAAGGGAGCAGAGAACTCATCATATGCATTTTGCCCTGAACTGCCTTTTGGGCAGAGGTCTTGGAATGAAAACATGAGAAAAACAAATGTAAATACTGAGGGTGACAGTTGGGATCTCATTAGCTTAGTGGCTGTCAGTATATCTAGGAAACAGGCTGTGGGCATGTGGCTGACTGTCTGAGGAGCTGTTGTGTGTGTGTGTGTGTGTGTGTGTGTGTGTGTGTGTAGTCTGTGCATGCGTGTGTCTGCGTGCCTGTAGGTGGGGCAGATATTTAAAGCTTTGCCATATAATTTACTTGCTTAAGCTTTAGGAAATAGTTGGGTTGCACTGGGATTGGTTATTTTCCTTTATGTGTGCTTCTGTAAATATCTTTAGTTTTCAGCTTTGGCTTTTTAGAGGGATGATCAATGTGAATAAGCATATTATGGGGTTTGCTCTTTAAAAAAAGTTATTGAGGCATAAAATGCTGCAGTAAAGCACCTCAAGTGCATTCTCTCAAGGCAGCAGCCCAGATCAGGATGGGAAGTCCGCACTCGGCTGGCGGTCGGGCCTGGTGTGGTCTGGGAGGACAGCAGGCTGCTGGTTTTAATGTGTCACCTCCGGCTTCCCTACATATCAAACCAGCTTCCAGCTTGTGAATCTTTCTAGAAAGCCTTGGAATCAAGTCTAGTGATTTGTGGCTCAAAGAGTCACAGAGTGGGAACCACAGGCCCATGTTCTGGAGCCACCTCTGGCACTTCTGGAACTGTGTCCTCTCTCATGACAGTTCAGTCAGGAAACTACCAGAGGCCTGAGACATACCCAATGTCCTTCCTCCAAGAGGCATTTTATAACTGTTTACTGGCCTCATTCTGTCTTCCCAGAGGCAGTGGCCAGGACTCTGAGCAGTTTGGGTAGAAGCTCAGAGAGCTGTGTACTAATTCTGCCTTAGCTTTTCAGAACTGCAAAACATAGGTAATATTACCACATTCTCCATAGAGCTGTGGGTGTCTGACTTGGCAGTACCACTTGCCTTCCCCTGGTAAATATATGGAATGTCACCCTTTCTCCTTAGAGCATCCCCTTGATGCTGCTGCTTTTTTCTTGATGCCCACAATGGCTCAGCGAGCCTTCTACCCTCAGCACTGCATGCTTCACCCTGGTAGGGCCTGGGCCCATCTGCAGCGGGCAGAGCAAGGCCCAGGGCTGAAGGAAGTCCAGACTGGGTGGGGAGGGCTGTCTGACTGAGCCCTGCCCTCATCTCCTCCCACAGTAAGGTTGCAAGGAATTCGGGCAGCAGGCTGCTTTCATGGCTCACCACGCCTCTGCCAAGATCATTAGGAACTCACGCAGGCTGGATGCGATGCTTTCGAGGTTTGGGTGGCTTACATCATCTCAGCCAGAGCCATATGGAAATTTGGAAATCAGATCTGATTTCCAGTGTCTGTTCCTCTGCGGTCTTAGGGAGCAGAACAGAGTGACTCACAGATCCTCATTTCCTGGGGTAACTGTTTCCTTCTGGGTAACCCGGGGCTTTGGGAGCTGAGCTGGAGCCAGCCAGCTACCTGTATTGAACCCCGCTCTCGCAAGGCCGCTGATGCACTTCCTCCTTCCTTTGTGGCTTTGTGCCTTGCCAAGGGGGCCATTGCTTGGTGCCCCTTGAGGGCTGAGTGCCTCTCTGCTGGGGAGTACCCCCTCTCAGCAGTAGGGAGGCTGTTGTGGAGCAATGGTTGTCTGCAGAGATTGGAGGGGGCTGTGTGTGCTTTCGCTCCTCGCCTCTCCTGTCTGGGCCTTTGCCTGCAACTTTCTCTGGTTCTTAAATCTCAGGGATCACAAAGTCAGATGCCTGTGGGGCCAAACAGCGTAAATATAAAAATAGGGCCCGGCCAGGAGCAAGGCCCTGGGAAGGTGAGGATTGCGGTAGATAGGCTTTTCAGGTGTGTGGTACAATGTGTCTATGGGAGGGAACATCTGGGACAAGATTAGAAAGGTGTAGGGGCCGCAGGGGAAGGAACATTGGAACCGGACTCTTATACATGCCGAAGAACCAACCTGTGAGTATTCAGACTAAAAAAAAGAAGAAAAAGAATAAAGCCACACCCATAGGTTGTATTTAGCTTGAACAGGGAGAATTTGCAACTTCTGGTAGTGTTAAAAGAAAGACACACTTATGCACCCATTCAATACCACACAGTGTGCTGGCCTTTTTATAACCATTATGCAATGTTCACAACAGTCCTGTGACTAGGTCTCTTATCCCTATTTTTTAGCCATAGGGAAGGCAAATAATTTGTTTGTGGTTACTTAGCCTCAATGTGGTGGTGTTAGCATTTGATACGGTGATTCTATCTTTTGACTTGAAGCTCTTGGCTGTGCTTCAGTGTTGATGGATTTCTGTGCCCTGCTGCCCCCCGTCTGGTCTTCCCCAGCCCGGCAGTAACCCATACCCTCTCTGAGGCTGGTTGCCTGCTCGTTAACTCGCACCCTCTCTGGGGCTGGCTGTCTGCTTGGTGCCCATCTGCTCGCTTCTTGCAGTCTAGGCTCAAGTCAGCAGCCTGGCTTTCAGTGAGGGTCTCACCCTGAGCCATCACGTTGCTAGCGCCTGTGGCTGGCACTCGTCTGCTGGGCTCTGCCCAAAGGTCTGAATGGATCTTCTCCAGGCTTGGAGCCCTCTTGGGCTGGGAGGGAGGCCAGCTGTTTTGCTGTTCTCTCTGGGGCTCCTCCACCATGGTTAGAAGCAAGGCCTGGCATCTGTGAGGAGGCCTTGGAAGCTGTGCAGAGGGGATGGAGGGAGATATGATTTACTGCTCAGAGTTGTATTTTCTTCTCATTTCACATCTACTTGATTATAAATAAATTAGAACATTTGGATTCTGGGAAATTTAGCACCCCATACTCAAGTACCCCCAAAATACTTGCACATATGTAAGATAAAGAAAGAACATTTGTAAGATACGAGAAAAGGACTTTCCTAGTTGACAGATGTTTCCTTGTGTGTGAATGTCCCTGCAGCAGAGAGGTTTACAGGTGTGGGTTTGCCCAGAGGCCTGTGTGCAGGGCACCAGAAGGCAGACTGCTGGTGTGAAAGCTTCTGGGCTCCCATGGAAGTCACGGGGGACTGTGACCTCACCATGGGCCACCCAGGTGATCTCGAGGTGGGGTGCTGCCTGTGTACTTCGCTGGTGGGCACTTGGTGAGAATGGCTCCGCACAACTCTGTGGGCCATTTTCTGGTGGGAAGAACCTGTTTTTTTTTTTTTTAATCTCTTTTTTACTACTGAATAGTTGTGTACGTTGGACAAGTTACTGACTCTAAGCACAGTTCTTGTATTGATCTAACAAGGGTTGTAATGGACATGTGTAGGGTCACTTGAAGGTTGAGAGTATCTGCAGTGAGTTCCTTGTGACCCCTGGAAGGCTGTGAAATGCATTGCTATAAGAAGCAAGCCCATCACCACAGTATAGGTCTTGATATTTGTACCAAGTTGTGAGGCCAGTGGAATGAGTCTCAGCCCATTTTTACTCCTTGTTTTGTGTCAAGTAGCCTTTGCATTTTACGAGTTTACTTGTCTTAGAAGAGCAGTTTCTCAATGTGCAAATATTCCCAATCCTTGAACATTCCTTACATCTTTCATCAAACTCAATTGTCCTTTCTTTTATTGTCTCTTTTCCTAAATCCACACCTGCACTTAGCTATGTGTGATTAGGGAGGATCATAATAAATGTCTTTGCAAAGGTAAATAAGGAGGTATCCTTCGTAAGTACATTTGTTTTATCTTACAAGAATGGAAGGAAACCAGTTTTGCCAAAGGAATGAATCTCAAACGGTGAACCATGGTGCAGCTGAGACCAGATTGCGGTGGGGAAAGGAGAGGCCCCTTCTGCTACCCTGTGGATTGCGTTGTCTCAGCTATACCTCTCTGTCAACCACCACTGTCTTGTTAATCTGTATGTAATGTATCTCATAAAAGATTTGAGCTAGCTCATAAGTGACACTAGAGTGAAATGTTAAGAGATAATAAAAGCAACAATAAGGGTGAACGTGAGCAAAGAGAAATGTCAAGGCCATGCGGGAGACTGAAGGCAAAAACGCCGGCTACACAACTGGCAGAGCGGCCTCATCGCAGAGCTGCCTCATCGCCATGTGTTTGGCCTTGAGCTTCCTCTAGGAAATGCAGTCTGATCACCAGAGGGAGAACTATGAATCAGTTCCTATGGAAGTCAAAGAGTGCTCGTTTTTTAACTTTGACTTGGTATTGCACGACAAAGGAGGTGATTGTCATCCATATAAATCTTAGCATCTTACGGCAGAAACAGAAGCAGCTTTTAATTCATTTCCTGTCAGGTTCTTGGTGAAAGCCAAGCCCTTTGGAATTTGGTATTACTGGTAGCCTGGTAAGTAGCTACTTTGAGCCCACATTCTCATGGTTGTGCTGACCTTGCTTTGGGTCACAGAATTATTATGGCTCGCGTCTAGATGTCCCCCCCAAAGCCTCATTCAGTTGTAGGTGGGACTTTGTGCATTTCGGGTGTGTGATGCTGTGATAAAGGATGTGGTGCTAGGACTGATTCCTGTGAGATGCGAGTATTGAGGAGGCCCTATCCCGCATGTGAATGCTACCTGCCCTAAGGGTGGGTAGCCTGGATAGGATGTAAGAGACAGAAAGAGGGTCACTGCTTGTTGCTTGTCAGTTGTCACTTGCTGCTTTGATGCTTGCTGCCTTATGCTTTGCTGCTCTCTGCCCACAGTGAACTGTTTCTCCTCAGTGATGCCCTCTGCCACGCCACCCTGCCTTGGAGCTGGCTGATTATGAACTGAAACCTCTACATACTGTGAGCTACAGTAAATCTTTCTTCCTTAGACCTTGGATGTAGGGTATTTTGTCTCAGCAATGAGAAAAGTAACCAAGACAAGAACTATTTTAACTGAACACAAAACCAAAGGACACACAAGTTTTGAAGGAAACTCAACAGCACATAATACTTTCTATTATGCTTGGGAAGATTTGAAGAGGAGGGGACCTGTCTTATTCCTGGCTGGAATTTCCAAGGCTGGCTGTCAGGATAATCATCAGCCATTTTATTAGAGACGAGGAAGCTAAGCCAGAGCTAAGTTGGGCTTTTTGTTTATAAGTGGTTATTTTGGGAAAGGGGAGTGGGAGGAGGTTATTGGTTGGCTTGGAAGAACCTAACTCTGAGTTCCAACCTCACTTCATGTAAATAGATCTGATGACCTTTCCAGTGGTCTCCCAGTCTGTACTAGTGAATGCCTGTCATCTTAGGCCACAGTATCACAGGCTCTGTTCACAGTGTTGAAGGGATTGTGAGGGAATCATCTCCAAATACAGGTTAGATTTCTTTTCTGTGCATTAACTGCAGTAAATAATTCTTTAGTAGACAAAAATAAGAAAAAATTATGAGTTGGGTATGGTGGCACACACTGTATCCCAGCACTCGGGAGGCTGAGGCAGAAGGATCCCTTTGAATTCAAGGCCAGCTTGGGCTACATAGCAAGACACTGTCTCAAAAAAAAAGAAAAGATTATTTTTAGTGCCCAAGTTACCCTTGCTTATTTTGGAAAACATAAGTGTGAATGTTGAAAAATCTGGAATTTCCCAGAGATCTTTCCAGCACTGCTGAAGATTCAAGATTTAGAAGGAATAGTCCAGATGCACCACTGGGGAAAAGGTGCCAAGGTGAAGCGAATGAAAGGGAAAATTAGGCCCAAGGGAAACAGAGCTCACATGGGGTTCATATCGACTTTGTGCCCGGAACAGCTCTGCTACATGTGTGACTTCCGTCCTGAGAGGTGGGACTACATCCTCGGAAATAGGGCTCAGACCCAGGAGCCACACAAGCCTGAACTTACGTTTTACTAGTCTAGAGCCTCCTTTTCCCTTATCAGATCTGCAAAGGTTTATTTTAAAGGCTGAAATATTTAGTGCATATGAAGCTCTTTTTCTGAAACAGGGACTCACTATGTAGTCCAGGCTAGCATCAAACTCATTATGAAGCATAGCCTGGTTTGAACTTGTGATCCTCCTGCCTCAGCGTCCAGAGGGCTAGGATTATGGGAGTGTGCTGCCATGCCTGGCGGCACATAACATGCCTAGCACGTGGAGGTTTTCCTCAGCAATGTAAGTTTTTATTGTCACTGCTATTCTATGAGTACTCTGAAAGTCAGGGTGGAGGATCCACCTCTCATTTTACTGTAGAGAGTGGTAGAGACAGGCTTCCTACTCCAGAGTGTTGGGCCGTGGAACTCTCTCTCGTGATGTTGTGTTTGGTCCATGGCTAAGAAAAAAGATTACATTTCTTTCATAGTCCTATTATTTCATTTCTTCTTTGGCATCTGCCTGTGAGAAGTGGATGCTGATGCTGGTGCTTCAGACACTGGCTTCTTCTGGCAACATCAAGGAGAAGGAAGCATGCTGCTCTGTGTGGATGTAAAACATACCCTCATTCCTAGCTGGTGGAACCTGCAGTTAACACATGAGGAAGGGTTAATGTGTGTTTGTTTTGCCCAGACAAATGGCAATGGATTTCATGCTTAGGGATGCTGACTATTAGCAATGAGGTTTTTTCCACTAGATTAGGAAACAGATGCTTTCTGGTTCATTGAGGAATTTTAAAGGCTGGTAATACTGAGGAGTTATTTTCTGGGGCTGCTGACCTCAATTCCTAGATTATGATCATTCTGGCTGAGGTCCAGAGCTCTAGAGCCTTTAATCTGTAGAGACCCTTTTGTATATTTATCTTACTAGGCTCACTGTGACCTTTTAAATTCCTAATTCATTCAGAATTTAGACTCAGGAATTGGAATTGTTTTTCTCTTTTTAAGTCCAAGTAACAAAGGGTATTTTGGGACCGTGAGATGGATTTTTGAAAAAGCATTCTACATTATAATGAAATAAGTTAGATATTTCAACTTAGTGTCGCCTATGTGGTCTTTCTGCCAGTTTCTCTTTACTTTATATATTCTGCTGTTTCTATTAGCTTTGTCCACTTATTAAGAACTTACTGTTAACTTGCTGGATGATTATCTTCTGACAGTTCCTCATTGTCTGCAGGTGAAAGTTTGAATGCCTTAGCAAAGCACGCAATCTTTTCTGTATCTACTAATAAAATAATCACTGCCTTCCTGCCTACCTCCTGCCTCTGTTGCTTCCTCTGTTTCTCTGTGTTGATGTGCTTAGAAATTTATACACAGCAGAGGAGTCATTTTCAGCTACCTGTCATACAGACAGTGAGAGTTTCTTCTAATAGGAATTTTTTCTTTCTCTCACTCAAAAATGTGCTGATTCTGCAGAAAGAAACTAACTACAAGAAGAGGACAGACATGGAATGGTCACATTAGAGAGATAGATGCTTTGGTGTTTGGTAACCATCTGGTTGGTGTTTTGTAACCAACCCAAGACTGAAAGCTTTCTCTGGTCCACTGTAAGCCAGAGTTTGGACTGTCAGAACAGGCCAGACCTGAGAAGGAAATGTTCCATTGGTTACTGAGAGAAGAGGATTTACACTTGGTCATTACAGCGTTCTTGCCTGGGTTATAGGCTATGGGTTAAGCCCTGTCCTTCAGGAAGTGGTATTGATGACTAATATCATATTCCTCCCTGGAGCTTTATGGGTGTCATTTGTGGGCATTAAATGTTACATGGTGTTCATGGCCTAAACAACGTTTCACGATGTTCATAAAGCTGTGTCAAAGACAAATGATTACATACAGTCTCATGCATACAGTCTCATGGACTGGGTATGGCCCCATCTGGTTCTTTCTTTCTTTCTTTCTTTTTTTTTTTTTTAATCAAGAATTGAACTCAGGACCTCGTGCTTGCCAGACAGGTGCTTGCTCTGCTGAGCTTTATCCCCGGCCCCCCATCTGGTCATAAACATGAGAATTCTAGAGCTGCAGGTGAGCAGTGTCCCCTCACAGATGCCTTTAGAAAAGAGGTTACATGTGTCTGGAGGTACAGCTCCCACACAGAAGGATTAGGGTTTGCAGATGTCTCTTCTCTTGAATTTCTTTCTCTGGAGAGAAACCGGCTGTGGCTTTCATTGTGTGGGAGGAAGGGCAGGCCTGACTCCTCATGGCCATCCCGGCAGGGCAGCGGAGGCACAGAGCACAGGGTAGGAGACAGGGTGTTCCTGCCTCCCACCTCCAGGGAAGCTGGTCTGACTGCTTCAGGACCCAGCCCTCGCCCACGCCCCGTTGTACAAGGCCACTTTCAGGCGGCTGTCTCTTGAGCTGTAGAATGAGCAGACAGAAATTCCCTGTGACCCTTCCTGAGAATCTGCATTCAAGACCCATCCAGGACATTAGAATTGGTGTTCATCTCACCACTTTAAGACATGGAATTCATAGGTTTCATCGGTTTGGAGTAATGCTGCTCCATACTTTGTAGCTTCTTTGGAAAATACCTTTTTTTCTTCTATTCTGTCCCCCTCCTCTCCCCTTTCCCTCTTCCCCTCGCATACCCCTTCTCCTCTCCTTTCATTTATCCTTTTCTTTCCCCTGCTTCCTTCCTTTTAAATCCCATGAGGTGTTTCCTTGAGTCAGACCTTTTCTTGGTATGCTTAATAGTAATTTGGCAGAGATTTTAGCCTTTTGCTGGCACTTCCAGCCTCACTGGGAGTCTGCTTATAGCACTGGAGCAGCCCACGTGTGGGAGGCGAGGCTGATTCTGCAGAATGAAGCGCATTTCCCGCAGGTGCCCTCGCACGGCCTCTTTCTTTCTGTTTCTATCCCACACTGCCTTTTGTGTTCGCGAGGATACCCCTGCTTCATTCATTTTGCTTTGCCCTGTTACCACTGGTGACACACACACTCCTCTAGAACGACAAATCTGAGACAAACTTAAGGCCTTGGAACAAAAAAGATGCAGGATACTGCCCCTGTGGAGATGTGAGCGTGTCTGTCCTGCTTTTCTCTGTATTTTATTCCCTCTATGGCTACATGGCAGAGCCAGGGCTGTGTGTCTCGGTTATATGTTGAGGCTCAGCCTGGTCCTTCGTGGTAGAGTCCATGAGAGGTGCATGCTGACGCCAGCTCGACGTGGAGTCGCTGGGATCCTGGGGGCCAGTGGGCTTGGAGTGGAGACAGCTGTGTGAGCTGAGTGCAGCCTTCCTAGACTCAGGATGTTTCTGAAGTAATTGTCAGGCTCAACTTCAGTGACAGAGAACACAGCAGGCCTTTGTTTCCAACCTAGGGAAGTGGGTGGATCAAATATGAAGTCTGAATGTATAATTTTCAATAAATTAAAAAGTGTGACCCTCATACAAATATGCAGTGTGCATCTGCTGAAGATTTACTTAGCTCAGTAGTGAGGCAGCTAGCAGGGGAGCAAAGCCAGTTCAAAGGAGAGTATGCTAAGTATTCATAGTCAGTCACAAAAACAACACTGAAATTTTTAACGAGACAGTATAGATAGTTAATGATGATAAGTGATAGAACTGTAAACTTTGGGACAGATATGAGCTGTAGCTTATCAGTCTTGACAAGTGAACATCTGACTTTATGATATGCACCTAAAGAATGGTAAATGTTAAGTCCCGATGAGTAATTATTCCTACAGCATCGAGTGTCCCTTGTATAGCTTTCTGGACAATATTCTGCGTGACCCTTATTTCCTTCAGATTTTTTTTTTTTTTTTTTTTTTTTTTGGACAATCCATGACGCCAAGAGGTTTCTCTGGTCCTGCTTTCTTGGCTGATATGTATTCTGACTAGTTAGGTGTCTCCAGGGCCCTGTGCTAGAACCACTACTCTCCATTTGCGCTGCCCTCTGTCTCATGTAGTGGCTGTTGTGACTGTTTTCAGAGATGCTGGCTTCTAGGTAAACAGTCTGGATCAGTGTCCTTCCCCCTTGTCCAGGTTGGAAAACTTCAGTAACACATAAAAGTGTGCACCTTTAAATAGCATGTTTATTTTGGGGAGGGCATAATTTAAAAGCAAAATTAGCTTTTTCTCCTAGGTCCAGGACAGTTTTGAATGAATCATATAAAATAACTGGTTTCCATATAGGCAACAGCTACTTTATTTATAAGTTTCTAAGCAATAACGTGAAACTTCCACTGAAACATCCACATTACTTTTTCATTCTTTCTTTTTCTTTTTGAGACGGGGTCTCGCTGTACAGTTCAGGCTGGCTGTGAGCTCACTTTGCAGACCAGGCTGGTCTCAAACTTGTAAAGATCCTCCTGCCTGAGCCTCCCAAGTGCTGGGATTACAGGCATGTGCCACCACACCCGGCTTTCATTGTTTCTTGAAAAATATCCTAAACGGGGCTCCCTGTCTTTATTAGTAGGTTGGTTCATTGTGCATGCACAGGCTCTTCCCCTGTCACATTAATTAGATTTTATGAGAGAAAACTGTGTGATTAGTTTGGATACACTAGGTTCTTACTTGGTAAAAAAGGTAAATAAGGTGAAGCTCTTGAGTGCTTTGTAACTCCTGCTGTGTGGACAGGTTTATGTATCAATTACTTTATTTAATCATGTTTCAGCAGCTTTGATTTGACCTCTGTGTGGCAGAACAACAAACTGTGCTCCTGGCTTTCCACAGTCTCTTTCTTTCGGAACTGCTTAGTCTCAAGAAAGAGACTGTGGGCCGGGGCCAGGGCCAGCTGGAGCCTGAGTGAAGTCAGGGCCCTGGGAGAAGGGGTCAGTGTATGTGGCTGCCAGGAGGCCTGGACATGCCAGGAATTTCTTGCGTCTGATTCCTGAACACGTCTGCACTTCAGGCTTTTCTTGTCCTCAGCTTGGTGTGTGGGGATTTCACTTTTGTTTTAAGCTGTGTTCATAGGGTGTGGTACTATTTCTCCGTATTGTGCTTGCAGGGCCACAGTCAAGGGCAGAGGGTGGTTTTTAAGAATGTAGACCCTTGCTTCCCTGCCTCAGAATTAGAGTCAGACTCTGATGATGGATCAAGGAATCTCCATTGTAAAGGTTTCAGAGGATTCAGGTCAATCTCAGAATCACCAAAATGGATTTTGTGCTAATTTTGTATCTGCTCTGCAACCCTATGCAACAAAACAGAACAGAACCAAACCAAACCAAACCAAACCAAACCAAACCAAACCAAACCAAACCAAGATTCATTCAGTGCAGACAAGCTGGCCTCTTGTTAAGCTGTCTAGATTAAAATCATTCATACCCAGGAAGGAGTGACTAAAACGCAGTTTGCCTGGGGTTTTGTGGCTTAGGGGAGGATTTCATCCCCTTCAGGACTCCCCAGGAAGCCAGCCCTCAGTGGGAGCTCCCTGTCCTAGAGGCTGCGCTCTGGCTATTGGCGGCCTGATGTGCAGTGACAGTGACCTCAGACCTCACTTTGGAGATAGAGAGTTCCTGGAAGCAGGTTACCTGCTTCATGAGAGCCCCCCTTTTCCTTCTGGAAGGTAAGAGGCTTTCCTGGGCGGAAAGAACAGAGAACACTGAACAGGGAATGTTAAAGAAGAAATCGAGACATCAGCGCTTTACTCCTGATCGTTTTGCAGTGCTTCCCCCTTTGGAAAGCCAAGGCATTAAATCTAAGCTTTTGGGAGAGAACTGTTAGTAGCGTGGCCTGTGTCTTCTTTGGCACCAGCTGGTTCCCTTTGAAAAGCTTAGTACAATGTCACTGTGTTCCAGCAGCCCCAAGGTCATTGCCCTGGGCAAGCGAGAAGGGCTGAGTAAGCGAGATTTATGGGGCTCATGCCTGCCGCAGGCCGGGGTGTTGAGTGCTTCGTGTGCACCCTCTTGTTTAATGTTGGCCGTTTGTTCCAGTTCACAGCTGAGGAAACTGAGGCTCAGAGAACCAAGTGGCTTGTTCTGGATGACAGCCAGGAAGGAGCGGGCTAGGGTATGAAACGAAGTCCTGCAGTATCTAGTACTGCTACATGGGAGAAGAGGCCACATTCTTTTTTTCCCCAGACCTCTGGAGCTCAGTGGTACAATACCCTAAAGCGGCCCTTGACTTACTGAGCAACGAGTCAAGGGATAGCAAACAGAGCCAGGAGGAGTGTTCGGTTTTTAGTTTGGGGAGAATTGGATATTTGCTAAGGCAAATTACTACACCTGAGGTCTAGAGGAAAGGAAAGGCGGTCCAGCTAGGGTGGTCTGTGCTGTTCCAAAGAGGTGGTAAAAGGGGAATTTGCAGAACAGTAGGGTGGTGGCTTTGACCTGTCCTTCAGAGTCTTTGAGGAAGAGTGAGAGGGACCAGGCACCGTTCAGATTCTTTGAGGAAGAGTAAGTGGGACCAGGCACCGTTCTGGGGGAGGCTGTGCCCCTCCCCCTGTCTTGTGGTGTGCTGACCTCTCGCTTTCACCATTATTGCTGACCGCACAGCCTTTTATGTGCTATTAAAGGTTATCCCCCTGCCCCACGTCCTTTAGTAATGCAGTGCACTGAGACAGTACTTGTCGGCCTTCTTATTCCTGTGTGGCTTTGTTTATAAAGAAAACTTTAAGAAGGAAAAGATTCTTTTCATATTACCCTAATACTCCTTTTATGTTGACCTTGAAAACATATTTCCATAGACTTTGGATGAGTGATCCAAACTGGCCTTTGTTTTGAAAGTTTAATTTACTGGATTTAAAAATTCTAGTGAGCTTGGGACAGTGGCTGGCATTCTCTATGTGGTGGTGGTGATGGTGGGTTCACATACAAAAGCTGGGAATGTGAGCGGGCTGGCGGGGAGCGCAACTGCCGCCACACAAAGGGCATGCCGTCACTTTTTCCTGGGCTGCTGGGCTAGCCTTGTGGCCGCCTGCCATCTGGCAGGGCTCTTCAATGTTCTCCTCAGAGGGATTCCTGGATTCCCTGGTGCAGGGGGAATTCAGTGACCTGGAAAGAGGCAGGTTTAGGCCCAGTGGCAAGGCCAGAGCTGCTGAAGCAGTTTAGGAGAGATTGCATTGGAAATGCACCCCAGCTCATTGCTCACATCTATTGACTGTATTAACCAGCATCCTGGGCAGAGGCAAGGCTTCTAGAGGGCAGTGGCACAGGGAGGGCTCTTGAAGTGCAGTGTTTTGCTTCTAATCCTGCCAAGGGTGTGGCATGCTCCTCTCCAGCCACCAGATTTTGGAAAGCAGGTGGGGAGGGGAATCAGGGGAATCAGTTGGGAGCTGTTGGTTTTCTTGGGGCTGCTATTGGTGCCCTTGAAGGACTTTGTCATGCTGGCTTTCCTGATCAACTCAGCTGTTCTCTTTATCGAAGGAACTTGGGACTTTGGTCTCACTGGGAATGGCTGTGGTTCGTTTTGGGGGAGCTCCGGTCCTTGCTTTGAACATTGTTTCCTAGTTCCAGAGGGGAGGATGCTGCTTGGTTCCTGGAGGAGCTTGTTGCTCTGGCTTTCCTGAAAGGAGCATGACTGTTGTCATCATCCAAGGAGCTCGGGACCTCGCTGTCACCGAGGACAGCTGTGGTACCATTTGGAGCAGCTCCGGTTCTTTCTTTGAGCGTTGCTTCCTGGCTCCAGTGCAGACCCCTCAGCCTGCTGGCACAGATCCTGCATCCCGCTGGCATAGACTTTCTAGCTTCTACTGCTGACCCTTGAGCCTTCCCAGCGCAGATCTGTGAAACAGGCCTGCAGGAGGCATTATCATGGGCTCTTGGCCTCCAGTTGAACTTGTGGGGGCATTGTTATGGGCTGTAGGTCTACAGCTGGACTCATGCAGGACATTATTGTGGGATCTAGACCCTTGGCTGGATTCTTTGGTCTTTAGTGTGTGGACAGATTTCCTGCACTCTCTTTGTATATGACTCTTTGGGTGACTATTATAAAATAATTGTATAGATTATATATCCCATGTTGTTTTCCTTTGTAAACCCCAGACTACAACAAACAGGGTTTTAGGTGCCTACAGAAGATGGTCTGTGCTTAGAGCTGCCGTGAGTTCCTTCTGAAGTGACCTGGATTTCTCAGAATGAGGCAAAAAGACCTGCACTGAACCAAGAGTTTCCCCTTAGCAGAATGCTGTGCTGGCTTCTGGCAAGTGAATGTGTTTATGAGTTGGTCATCTTTTGAAAAGAGCTCATTCCTGAAAGGTGGGAGGTAACTTCCAACTGGAACCCAGGCCAGGTCATGAGGTGAGAGTATAGAGAAAATAACACCAGATGCAGGCACAATACCAGGAAAACCAAAATAATTAGGGGGAAGATTGTGCAAGGTTATGGAAGTTAAAAGCACCTTAGAGCCAACAAATCAGTAAAAAGGGAAGGCTGTGGCTGGTGACACTTGTGACACCTTTATAGGTTCAACAGAAGCCAATACTTCTGGGAGCTGAAACAGCAACCATTTCACCTCAGCATTGAAAAAAGAAAAAGGAAAAGGAAAAACAAAGAAAGAAAACTAAATCACAAAGCTGTTTAAGATTATTACCTGTGAAATACAAAGCGACATAGAATATAGAAAAAATCAGAATGGAATAGGGAAGAAGATTGATCACAAATTGGGATAAATTCATATTTGGGAATTTCATTCTGTCCTAGTGTTTTAAAGAAACAGAGATGATCTTGGAGGGCAGAACAAGTCATCCTAACTTACATTCCTAGAAATGTGTGCAAATAAATTATTCACAAGGGAGTAATACCTTTGGAAGCACATGTGGTCCTAGCTTCATTTCACAGACACAGAATTTATTACACTGATGTCATACTCATTTATGCCAGGAGTCTTGGATGAGGGAAACCAGGCATCCAAAGTGGCCGATGTTCTAAAGCGTCCCTGTTGTGGGATATCCCAAGTAGCTGGCGATGCACACTCTGAAGTAAGGATGCTCCCTCAGTGGGTTCATGAAGGCAGTGCATATCCCCTAAAGTGAAGTGTTGCTCTCTGAAAGCTTGCAGGACATGCTGTCCATGTTTAAAGGTTTCACTGCCATTCCATAGCTGGCATGAAACCTCAGTTTTTACACTTGAGGTCTAAGCCTCAAATGCTTGGTGGGATCAGACAGGTGGTACAGTTGTGAATGCGCCGGAGAGCAGGGAGAGAGGCTGGCATGGGGCCAGCCATTTGTTAGGCTTCCCGGGCTGGCTGCCTCACATGGCAGTGCTAAGCCAGGGTCACCTGAGAAGGTGAGTTTTCAAGATTGGCAGCTTCTAATTTTAGGGGGGGGGATTAATTTTTAGGTATTGGATTTATGCATCAAAGGTATGGATATGGGGCCCCCAACATACTAATTCTAGCTTTGCAATGTATTTATTTATTTTTTAAAGTATATTATTTTACTTCTTTTTTTGGGGGGTGGGTACCGGGAATCAAACTCAGGACCTTACTAGCTTTGAAATTTAGAGTAAAGAATTTAAGGTATGTGTTTAATGGCTCTTTGGTGTTAAATGAAAGAAATCATAAGAAAAAAACAACCAGATTTATAAAAATAAAAAGAAATCTTCTTTTATCATATGTATTGGTTAGGGTTCTGTAGAGGAACAGAGTCAACAGAGTGAATAGACATACATATATATTTAAATTTATTTATATTTATACAAAGAGAATTTATTAGTAGGTGCCAAGTCCAAGAAACTAGCAGCCTCCAAACAAGAGGGGAACAGGGTCCAGCCCCAGTCTGACGTGCAGAGCTAGCCCGTGCCCAGATGGCAACCCCAAACCCACTTACCTATTGCAGAGTGCCAACACTGCAGTTGTCTGAATACTGAGGTTTTCGTTTAGAAAAGCAGCTCATACATTAACATCTTTTGTCTTAAAAACAACACACGTGCCCTAGGTTCACCACACCTGGCACAGACGCTTCCTGGAGAGTCTGTCCACGTCAGGGTGGAAGCTGGAGTCTGGTGTCCACGGGATGGTGGCAGCAAAAGACGCACCCATTCAAGCAGAACTGAGCTTGTGCACACAGGCTGGCTTCCTTCTGCTTTTTGTTTTGTCTGGGCTGCAAGCCTGTTCGGTGGTGTCACCCATAGTAGGGCAGGTCTTCCCCACTCAGTTTGTAGCCTACATGCTGGTCATCTCTGGGAACACCCTCACAGCACACCCAAAAGTGCGCTTTCCAGATTCCCAGGCATCTCTCAGTCCAGCCAAGTGACAATCAGGATTTACCTTTACATCATAATTTTATCATTCTAACAACTTTGGAGACAAACATGAAAAGACTGAACAATCTGTTAGTTTGTTACAGGTTAAACATCCATAATCTGAAAATTCAAAGTTAAAAGGCCTCCAAAATTTACAACTCTTTGAGTACCAACACAACTACAGGTGGATCTTCTGTACCTAACATCATCTGAGGGGTCATAGTCAGAATCCAGGCATACTCAAGATAAGGTATAAAATTACCTTTAAGTTCTAGTTCTGTGTATTAAGTGTGTAGCATTTAGGATAAGCGATACTTGGCCTGTAATTTTCTACTCTGAATATTAGCTGAAGTTGGGTCTTTAGGATCTCTGTGTACTTAAACTCACACACAAGGTATATATTTGTATGTACTTAGGTAAATGTGGATGATAAAAATTCCTCAATGAGGCTGCTAGCAGTGAATACAGGAGGAGCACACGCTGAGTCTCAGAGTCCTCTGACTTAATGACACCCTGCAGTACCTGGGAGCTTGTTTTTAAAATGCGGGCTCCCAGGCCCACCCTGGACCAGCTGAATCAGAACCTATATTTAAACAAGGTCTGAAGGCTATTTCTGTCACATCAAACCTTAAGAAAACAGACTTACTGGGTAAGAATGGGTTAGCCGGAGACAGCAAGGTGGAAGAGGCATTTAAGACTCAGGAAACGGCGATGTGAGAGAGATGGCTTCACCGTCCCAGATGCAGAGACCCACAGACAGGGCAACAGGTGAGAGGTGGAGAGAGGAAAAGCTTTGCAGGGAGACGGAAGAAGGCTAGCCAGGGCTAGTAGTGAGACACGCCTCCTGGCAGTAGGACACCAGGGCAGGCAGGCGGCCCAGGCTAGTTTCTCTTCATAATGATGGCACAGTCACTGCCATTGCTTCTGCAGCTGGTGGCTCCACTACCATGATATTTGCTGCTGCGTAGGTTCAGGTCTTTGGTTCAGTGAGAGCTTCCTTTCAGGTTCTTGTCCCTCAAAAGATCCTTCATGATACCATCTCTGTCTCCTGCTTGGCAACTGGGCCCATCTCTGCCATACCTAACACTTGTCATGAGGATGGCTTTGTTTGTTCTGGAGGCAGGAATGGTGCCTGAGATATCTTCATGTTTGCACTGCAGGCATATAGGAGATGTTCCACAGATATTTGCTGAACAAACAAATGATTAGAGCAATCCAGGCAAATATTTGTCTTGCTGTTCTAGACTGCTTCCCTATTGAGGCCAATGATTTATCATGTTTCCAGATGGTGCCCTCTGGCCCAGAGAGTTGCTCCACTTCCTGCAGTGTGGCAGACTTTGCCAGGAGAGGAACATGTGAGTGGGTGGTTAGCTTTGGCCTTGGAAGAATTCAACTTCTTTGTGTGTAATTTAGGTCAAGATTAGTGGGCTTAAAATTAGCCCTGGGTTCTGAATTTTCTCTGGATGTTTTGTTCATGTTCATGAGCGCACATGAATGCATGTCTTATGGATTAAGCTGCTGAGGTTTAATGGCTTCTTCCTCTTGCAAACCCAACCTCTACACAGGTTCCAGAATAGGTTCCATTTCTAAAGTGCAAATTTGGATTGGCATTTGTTGGCTTCTTTTCTTTGCAGGGAAAACCCGCCTCCTTTCTGAGTGGGGCACATGATGGTCTGTTCGCTTGAGCCTGCCCTGTCCCTCCTCCTGTTGTCTGTGTGTCTCTCACTGTCAACCCATAGGATGACAGATGAGGTGCTGACTCTTTCCCCAAGACCCTTTGCTTACTGACCCTGACTTCTCCCCACAGCCTTGCAATTTACTTTGTGGCCACCCAGAGTGGTTGTGGGACGCGCTCATGCTGATAGGTTGCAGACTCCCAGCTGTGGCTGCCCTCATCGTGAAGGATGCCTTGTGACCAGCTCACTCTCAGACTCGCTGTGGATAGTTCATGTACAAACTAGAACATCTGTCTGTTTTATCCTGGTATTGCTGCAGATCCCGCATAAGATTAAAACTAATGAGAACATTGGTTTGGTTTCCTTCTGCAGTGCTAGCAGAAATCTCTTAATCATCGGGTTAATCTTTTAATGGACATAGATTTGAGCCATGGGTGAATAAACAATAGTGAGGTGGGAGAGGAGATTACCAGTCTGCAGTGGTTATTATGCTAACAGGGTATAATCTCTAGCCTCTCATCTATCATAAACTTATTCTTCAGCACTGTTTGGAGTAATGATAATCCAGGACAGGAAGAGGATACTAGTTGCAAAGCCAGATAGGTGGTACTTTAATTCTGCTGAGAGTTCATATTTATGCTTATAAAAGTGAAAATAACAAGACCGTCTCTGTGTGGATAGTTATGACAATAATGTGACAATGTTGAGTTATGTACACTATAGTGAAGACTATCTCCTTGTTTTTGGAGACTAAACTGAGATTTCTGTTTGTTAACAGTGGTAATGTTACAAATACATATTTGGTGTTTACTTTGGGCATTTCCATGCTGATCATCTCTAATCATTGTTCCAAACTTAGATTCTCTTTGCAGATTTGGTAACACAGAATACTTTCCAGCTGTTCAGGGGTGACCTGGGACTAGGCAATGGTGGGAATTCCCTTCTGGCTGGAGCTGGCTCTCAGAGCTCTTCACGTGGAGTTTTGTGACCACCCATCTCTCTTTCCTACCATGTGACCCCAGAGTCCTGTTGAAGTGAAGGAAATCGAAGAGCTATTTGGTGAAGGAAAATGAAGCTTGGTGTGATCAGAAGGAAATTTTGCTGTAAAAATTGGTCAAATACTTATTTGACCAATATTGTACCTTTGATTACACTTGGAAATGTTTTGTCTTGAGCTAAGAGGGAATGTGTCGGTGCCTGATATGTACTTTTGTCCTATAGTATAGCTCGGCTTGGGTCAGGAAGCATGATTAGACCCCAAGAGTGGGAAGGGGTTGGAGAGATCATCTCATGCGCCAGGCCGAGAGAAGTCTGCCATTGGGCCTGCTGGGAAGTGGCAGAGGAAGGTTAGGAACTTCGGTTTTCTGACTTACAGTTCTGCAAATGAGCTTCTGGGGGCCGTTGGACCCCTAAAATTGTGGTACAGCTTTGTGTGTATGTACGGTATAGAGCAAACACGTATGACCTGCATCATGTGATCTGTTTTCCTGAATTCCCAGGACTTGAGTGGTTAGTTGGGCCTCTAGGCCCTCAATTTCCACATAAGGCCTGTAGATCATTTGGTGGGAAATTGTGACACTTGCAAACATTTACTGGGTCAGAAAAAAACATTCTGCCATTGGCAACCTCTGGCCCCAGAGACAAGAGGCAAAAAAGTTTCAGCTTACTGTGATAAGGAAAAATATCTCTTAGCCTCCATCTTACTGATCAGGGTGGCGGGGCCATCTTCTTCCAGAAGATACAGTTTATTGCTTGGTTCCTACAGGTTTTGGATCTTAAGGACATGTGCTGGGGCCCAGCTCTGTGATCTCTTGACTTGGAGAAAGTAAGTTGTTATCTGTGCCTCAGTTTCCTCATTTGAAAAAATATGGGGTAGTAGCTATTTGCTGCATCGTGATGAGAATTCCATACAAGAATATGTGAAGAGTCCTGGACTCGTAGCACAGCCTCCATCTCTATTTCCTTCTCCTCTGCTGACCCCTTCTGAGCTGCCGAGAAGCAGTGTTGTTCTAGATCAAAAGAAATTTTTTCTTTCCTCCTAAATGTTTTTTTTTATAGTTCAAAATTCTGCTATATTCTTTTTTTTAATTTAAAAAAAAATACAAGTACAAAAACATATTGACAAACAGACACCAATTAGCATAAAAACTAGTACAATCACAACTAATCTATAGACAAGGTGATATGATCTCAACAGTGGTTATTGCTTTATCCATTGATATCTTCGAAGTGTAAATATATAAGCCCATATCCAGACAGGCAAATTTAGTCAATTAATCCTCTCAACAACAGAAAAAACACAAAAACCAAAAATCCAAAGACAAAAAACAAAACAGGCAAACATCAACAACAGCAAAAACAACAACAACAACAGAAAAAAAACACCAATGGTTGCTGCTTTACATATTGATATCTTCGAAGTGTGTGTTCAGGATAACACATACAGACATACAAGATTGTTCAAATAACCCGTCATCGATTATTGCTTAGCATTAAGTGATATAATACAATAGTAGAACCATATTAGCCCTCCTGCATATATGCATATTCATATATACCTACATACATTTTTGTCTTTTTCTTTTCTACTTTCCTTCATCCCATCTGTTCTTTGTTTTAGAACAGATTTCCTTCATGTCTCTTAGTTTATATTCCCA
>PVLD010008983.1:0-80137 GCA_004027595.1 Dinomys branickii
CCCTTCCCCTCCCCTCTCTCTTCTTGTTTTCTTTTTAAGACAGGGTCTTGCTATGCAGTTCTGGCTGGCCTTGAACCCACTAGAGACCCCAGGCTGGCCTTCAACTCATTGTGATCCTCCTGCCTCAGCTTCCCAACTGTTGGGATTACAGTTGTGCACCATAACAGCTGGTCAGAGTTTCTTTTTGGAATAATGAACATGTTTGGAAGTTAAATAATGGTGATGAGTCAATGATTCAGTGAATATATTTTCTTACTTGTACACTTTAACAGGGTAAATTGTGTGATATGTGAATTTCAAAACATGACACAAAACCCTGGCTTTCTCTCTGATCTATTCTTCACCTCATCTCGGCCTTGTTCTCCCATCCTTTTCTTTCTTTCTGATCCACCCAGACTGGGTCCATTCACACGGGTCGGGAACTTCCCATCCTGCTTCCTCTTCACTCCCGCTTCTCTCCTGTTCGAACTTCCCTCCTTCGCACAGCTCACACCCTTGGGGGACAGTCTCTGAGTACTGCTCAAGCAGACTTACTGTCTCCTTGACTGCTAGCATCCTCTGTCCCTGTTTCCCTGGTTTGTTTTTCTCTGTATTGTATGTCATCATCTCCCTGTTTTTTTGTTTTGTTCTTTTTGACTGTTTTCCTCCTTTAAAGCATAAGGCGTATGAGGCCATGACTTTACTTGGTTTATTGCTAGTCACGTAGACCAGATAACTTCTGTCACGTTATTAGCACGAGAAGGCTCGGTTTTTCCTGGCATACGTGCTGTTCTGAAGATAAACTGTATATTCACAGAGCGTTCAGTGCATCCACCCAGTGCGGCCTTAGAAACCAGCAACTTGGAAACACTCTGAGGGAAAAGTAATTCTGTGAGGTTTCATGATTTTTTATTGGCAGATAGCTTTTGCTCTAAGGATGGGTGAATTTTCCTACTTTTTAAGCCATTTGCATTTGTGTTTTGTGGTGTTTGCTGCTTTTTATATTTGTCTTGCAGCTTCAAAAACTTTAGTTGTGTTCAGTCTTAATTCAGCATCCCCATGCTGCTTTTTCGTGCTTAACTTTGAAGATTAGCAAAACTCTTGGCGATATAAAATATATTTCTGGAAAATGGCTGTTTTACTTTGGACTTTTATTTTCACTTTGGATTTTATGTTGAGCTATACTTAGGAAGGCTGAAGTGAGGGAGAAAAGGAAAGAAAAAATACTGTGTATGCTTTGAAAAGCAAATATTTAGTTGGAAGAGTTCTCAAAACATGGTTTCTTTTTTGGTTGGTGCTAAGGACCGGGCCCAGCGCCTTATACATGCTAAGCATACACTCCACCATCAAGCTGCAGCCTCAGCCCTCGCAGTGGGATTCTTCTGGCCCCATTTCCCTTCCCTACCACTGAGCTTAGTTTGAAGATCCTGACAGTTGCCCTGAGCACTGCACTTTAAAGCCTGCAAGTCACTAGGTGGCACTGAAGCATCATTCTTCACACAGCCAACCGGAGAACACTTTTTCTCTTGCTCCAGCTGACTGGATTTCTAGGTGTCAGGGAAATTGTTTTATTGGTAAAGGGCATAGTGTAATATATTCCTCTCTCCTCTATGCAGCTATTTAATGCCCTGAAACATGCCCCTCTTGTGGCCATGGCCTGTTAACTATGCTTATTTGGTGTAATAATTAGCAGAATTTCTCACTAACAGGGGTACTTACCAACACCTCACATCTTCACCGTGTTTTTGTACGTGATGGATTGTACATTCTATGGAAAAAATTGGGAAGGTCACAGCTTAACCTCTGTCTAACAGAGCTGCTTTCTGAACATTTGTTCACAGTAGGTTTATATTAACTTGCTCCCGAGTGTCTTCAGACTGGAGTTATATATAATATAAACATTTTTGAGCTTTTATGTAAGGGCTTAGTGAAGGTTTGTAAACATAACACTGTTAATTTTCCAACTTCGAATGATAGAAAAATACAGGGCTAGCTGCCTGAATAACTGAATGGCACTTGCTACTCAGTACTGTATGTGTTCGGAATTGTGTGACAGGAATGGTGGACCTGCCACAGGCACTATATTTTGGGTAAAATTGTAGAAGAAAATTAACCAGAGAATTTTAATTTTTTTCCATGGTTGTAAGGTAGGGCACCATTTAATTCTTTGTGGTTTTACAAACCCTCTTCTTAGGCCCTTCCTATGTCAGCACCAACAGTTTCAACATTTACTCTCCGACATGCTCAGAATTCACTGACAGAAGACTAAGTAGGCAAAAATAAGTTTAAAGCAAGAAATACTTTAGTTGGACCACTAACTCCTCCTCAGTGATCTTAGGCAAACTGCTGGCCTTTTCTATAGCAATGATTCTCTCTTAAAACTGAGGTGATAAGTACTGACCCTTTTGGTCTCCTATGCCAGGCAAAAATGAAATGTGATTGTTTCCAAATATCTTTGCTTATGTTTGTATTCACAATTCTAGATAAATGTCATCACTTAAGATGAGTAATAAGATGTTTTTTCTCTATTCCAAGAGGAATTGTAGAGATTTTAGAAAATGGATTAAGACAGTCTGGGGTCTCAGACTTCTGTACGCGTGTACTAGTCCTTGTTTGCTGTGGCCTCTTCGTTTCTCTGTTCTAGTTCTTTCTTTTAAATATGAATCAGATATTTTCACTTGGCAGGTTCTGTCTCTACTGAAACCCCATTGTGTATGTCTGAATTTAGCTAGAGGAAACAGAACTATGTCAGCTAGGGAAATAGCTTCCTGTAAATTCTGTAGGAAGACCAGAGACCGAACCTCTAAAAGTGGGCTTCTAAAACAGCACTGTGGATTGGCTTGCTAGGTAAGCTGCAGATCTGTCACACAAAGGCAGGGTAGGAATCAGGAAGCCATTGTTAGAGCTGTTGATTTATAAGAACATACAACGGTAGCTGCAACTGGGGATCAGAACAGTACCACCACGACAGCTGGTATTTGAGAACTACAAAGTTACCGGCCAGATTCTGGAATGTTGTAGAAAATCCTGTGTTTCCCATAACTGTGCTGTCTGAAGAAAAAAGTCAAAACACCAGGGTGATGGCCTCCATTTGATTTCTTGCCTTGTAAATCTTACACGGGATGCTTTAATCAGTGGAGCTTAATCCTTATCCAGAACCCTTGCTGCAAAGGAGTCTGGGAAATGTACTTCTTATCTTTCTAGTCTATGCAGCATAGGTATGATAGGTGTGCTCAATAATAGGAAATTTTAAGAGTGCTCAGTGCTAGTCCATCACATCTGCCTTCTCTAGCATCTTTAAGCCATATGTGGTGGTGCAGGTTTATAAGCCCAGCGTGTTGGGAGGCTGAGGCAAGAAGATTACAAGTTTAAGCCTAGCCTGGACCACTTAGTGACTTAGTGAGACCCTGTGTCAAATTAAAAAGGCCTTGTAGCTCAGTGTGAAGCAAAACAAAGCAGAACACAACCTACACTTTTGCACCTAAGATCAACAGGTCATGTGTTTTATTTACTGTCCCGTCCAGTTGGTCCTCTTCCGTCGCTCCTGCTCCCTGACTGGGCACATAAAATTTCAAATCCATTTACCACCCGGTAACTTTTGATTCTGTTTCAAATCCATTGCTCTCTCTTTGTTCAGGTCTAGCTCATGCCTGCCTGGGTTTTTTCCATAGTTTTCTTATCTGGCCCTCTGACCGCCCATCTTGGTTTCTTTTAGCACAACTGTATTATCAATAGGTTAGTGTGTAAAAAACAGGACAACAAATTAAAAAACATACGCGCATTGTGTTCCTGCATCTCTCAAAAGCGTTTTGTAGCTCCTTATTACATTCAGGATACAATCCAGACTGCTTAGGTTGACTTTCAGGACCGTCCAGATCACAGTACAATCTATCATTCTACCCTTATCTTCCATTTTCCCCCTGCTGAAACCAAATTTTAGCCAAAAGGTTTGATCACTGACTTGTGATCACTGGCTTTGATTACTAACTTTTTACCTTTGCAACGCTTATTACCTGCTTTTAATTTTCCTCTTTCTTCTGCTCGTTTCTTCATACCTGGACCACTTTGGCACATAGTTCTTTTGTCCTTTGTTCATACATTTTTATTGCTCTATTTACAAAGGCATTTTTATTTTATTACCTGTCTTGTTAGTTTTCTTTTTATGACTATATGTCCTCTTTTTTCATGTAGGCAGTATAAATATTTGTTATGAATTAATTGATTTGTTGATTCTTCATGGCTTAGATATTCACTTGCTGAGGAAAAAGAGGAGTGGAGGGTCAGTGCAGGGGCTGAAGCAATACTCTAGCTGTGTGATTTTGTCCTTTTGATTTCTAGTGAAAGGACAAATTAACTATTTGCTTTGAGCAAACTAATGCTGTGTTTTGTGGATTTAGTATTTGAAAAGGACCCAGGGAGGAAAACCATGGAGTTGATCTCCTTATCCTTGTTTGCCAGGCTGGATGAGCTCCATGTCTATACCACTGCATTGCAGTTTGCTTAAGTGCGGGTTGCGAAATAGCAATGGAATTTGTCTGTGGTTTCTTGCCAGAGAGGAGGGGGAAGAAAGGATTGTGAATAAATCAGACATGCAAATTAGCAAGGCCCATGGGCTTTAAGCAGATTACACAATGAAGTCCATAAAAATTCAGTTGTCTTCTCTCTGGTTTTTGTTTTTACAGGGGTTATGTGAGAAGGTAGCTGTTATATTTGCTTTAGGAGAGAGGTTCTCAAACTTTTTGGCTTTAGGACTGTTTTATACTCCTAAAAATCATTGAGTCAAGATCCAAAAACCTTTTATTTATATGAGTTTATGACTACTGATAACTAGTGTATTAGGAACTAAAACAGGAATTAAAAGTAAAAGCCTGTTTACTTAAGAATAGCAAAAAGAAATCCTTTACATGTTAACTTTTTTATGAGAAGTATTTTCCAGTACAAACAAATCAGCATTGTTTGTCCTTTTTGCAAATCTCTTAAGATCTTCCCTTAATCGAAGTTGATTCTCATACCTACTTTTGCATTCAGGCATGGTAATGTGTTGTTTTGGTGGAAGTATTGTCTTACACAGACACTAATTGAAAAAGAGAGTATTTTAGTTGATTCTGTAGCAATTAAGTGTGAACGTTCTTCACATTTAAAACTTGATGGGTTAGTTTTAAAAAATAATTTTACATTGACAAATACTTGTGTATACTTATGGGGTACAGTGTGGTGTTATATATGTGTACATTGTGGGGTGACTAAATGGGACTAATTAGCATATCAGCAACTCTAATAATTTTTGGTGGTTGCAACATTTAAAATCTACTCTTTCAATGGATTTGAAATGTATATTAACTACAGTCTACCTTCTGTGCACTAGATCACTGGAACTTACTCTTCCTACCTAACTCAATGTTAGTACACACTGACTACCATTTCCTTTACCTTTGTCCCACGTCTCCTCCCCAGCTTCTGGTAACTGCCATTCGCTAGTACGTTTGTGAGTTTAACCCCTGCATTTCACATGTAAGTGAGATCATGTAATAGTAGTCTTTCTGTGCTTGTCTTATTTTACCATAATATCATCTAGATTCATTCATGTTGTCAAAAATGATACCATGTTCTTCTTTTTATAGACTGAATAGTATTTGGCGTTATATGCACTTTGTGTAATTTTTTTAGATACATGTTAGTTTCTTAAGGGTTAGTTGCAAGATGGACTCTGAAACAGTATCAGTTAACTTTATCAGCTCTGGTACATTAAAATCAGATTTATTTTACATGATGAATGGATCTCCTACTCATGAATGATTTTATACAATCAGCCTTTGGTCATTTGGAAAATTGTTGGATTGTTGAGTTATGCAAATCCTCCAAATGTTGATGCACCTTGTTATACAATATAAAACAAGAGTCACACTGATTAATATCACCATGGATCTGCCAGAGAAGTCTTTAAGTGTTGTAGAGCTGCCATACTTAGTATGGCAAATACAAATTTTCCAAATTTCTGATCTTTGCTTGAAAATTTGAATTTTATCATTGGTAATAAATATGATCTTTCTTCCCACTGGAAGTAAAACCTTCACTTTGCTAATTTTGAGAAAATATCTGCCGAATATTCAAGTCTGATTAAGTAGAAAAGTGTCAGCCAGACATTTTTTCAAGTAAAAAATGGTGTTTTGAGGGGCTTATAGCCTACAGCTAAAATAATAAATGTGCTTTGCTTTGATGTGACAACCACTTTATTTTTTATTTTTTATTAGAAGTGCCTGTGTATATTTCCTATTTTGTCATACAAAATAGTAAAAGGTTTGCTAAAATCAGATGTTTAAAAAGTTAATATTTCTTAATACTTCACCAGTAAAAGTGAAACTTTCATTTTTTCCCCCGTCTTTTTACTTGAATGGCTGGGAAATAATACAGGAATTGCTGTGTTTCTGAGACATTTTGCACAGCAGGGTGATTGTTGTTAATAATGTGTATTTTGGGGGCCAGGGGTGTAGCTCAGCAGTACAGTACTCAATCCCTAACACCAAAAAGAAAAGAAACAAATATTATGTATTTCAAAACTATTAAAAGAAGTTTAAAAATAGGTTAAGTAACTTGTTTTAATTATTCTACTATATAGTTATATATAGTAGAATAATTAAACATTACACTGTACCCCATAAACATACATGTAGTTATTAACAGTTAAAAATAATTTAAAAAGTGATGCTACTAGTGTAATTTAAAATCTGTGCCTTGATTTGTGCCAAGGCCCCTGCAATTTTATCATCACCTTTGTAAACCATCAATAGAAGTGTTAACCTTGTGAAAAAGGAGTAATAATGGTATTGTTAAGAAAATAGTATTGATCATCTAGATCCTTTGCCAAACTACTGCGCTAGACCAATTAGGAAAGTTTAAACAGTTAAAAATTCAGAGTAGAATAAGAGTTTTAGTAGGTATTTCCTGAAGGCTAATTTCTTCTTTGCTCTGGGCCTTAGGGGGCATGAGGCACTCTTGGGGAGCCAGTTTCTCCCCTATTCTGCGATTGCTCTTGGCCAAGTGTCTGAATCGTTAGGGCCTGATGTTTGAGCTTAAGAAACACAAGCAGGTTTTTCTTTGTGCACTTACCTTTGGTGATAATTAATGCTTACCTTAAATCAATGTGTTTGCATTTTTGTTGCTGTTTTCCTTGTTCATGTTAGCAAAATAATGAGCGACAAGTGCTGCGGAGATCAGCTATTGATGTGATTTCTGCAGCCCCGCACAGAACTCCTGTTGAGGACGTGCAGAAGGAAAGCCTCTCTAAAAAAGGACCTATTCTGGGTAGGTTGCTTGGCCTCCTGGACAAAGCTTTGTTTTATTTGCTTATTTGCTTGCTTATTTTATTTATATTTGGCAGTCTTTCTGCTTCTCCAGTTGCTGTTAGATCTCCAAATGCATCATCTCTTTCTTCACTGTGAATAGAGCCCAGACTTGAGGCAGCAATTAGCTAATCATGTAAGAGAAGAATCCCAATTTTCCAGTTTCTTTTTTTTTTTTTTTTTTTTTTTTTTTTTTTTTTTTTAACTTCTTGGGTGGTTGGGGCGACTTCATTGAAACAATTATTACATTTACTCAGGAGTTTGTCTTTTCTATTAAAAAAAAAAATTCCAGCCAAGTGACTTACTGTGAAGAGGAGGGGATTGTGTAACTGGAGTCTCCTCTTAACTGTTCTTCATTGTTCAAGAAGACTGATCCTTTGTGTTCCAGCTTGGCACGCAGAATCGGTTTTAATTTAACAGTGCAGCTCGTTTAATAGATCAATTCTTTATTGTTTTAAATTTGGTGCACTACAGTTTACTCTCTAAGTGATGGGGTTCCTTGCAGAAATTAGGGATGGGGCATCAAAGAGGTTCAATCATTTGGATATGATTTATAGTTGTATCTTTTTCACTTATGTTAGCCAGGGAAGGTACATGTATAAATGCCTTCTGTGTGGTGGATGCGATATTAGGTGTTTTATGTACCCTCTCCTAGCCTCATGGCGACTTCCTGACAGAGGGCATGTTTCTTCACTTGTATTGCTTATACTACATGCCATATCACCCTTGTTTCTTGCCCGGAATTCCATCTGCGTGCCTCAAGTTTTCAAAGCTCCTCTCACTCATAATCCATTCAGCTGGGATTTATGTTTTCAAAATGGAAATCAAATTATGTCATTCTTCTGCTACCCTTTAGTGACTTGCTATTGCACATGGAATGTGGTCTTTTTCCTGATCTGGCTGACAAGTTCCACATGGTCTGGCTTTTATCTTTGAGAACCCACCTGCCAGCCCTCACTGGCCTTCTTTCTGCCCCGGGGGAAGCTAGCCTTTGTACTAGCTGTTCTTCCTGCTTGGAACACTCCTTGCCCAGTCCTTTATCCTGGCTGCTTATGATTTGTCTTAACCAAAGGGACATCTGCTCAGTGTTCTTCTTTGACCTGCTAAGGTACTGCTACCTCCCTCCATTGCAGCACTAGATTCTACTTTCCTTAAATCACTTGAGATAATGTAAGATAAGGGTTTGCTATTAAATTATCTGGACTCCCACTATGGTCTTGCCGCTTACAGGCTCTGTGACTTTGGATGAGTTATCTAACCTTTTAGGCTTTAGTTTTCTCCTGTATAAAATGGAAACAACATGCCTCTCCGTTGTGAAAATTAAATACTTAGAATTTCTTATAACAGTTTCTGACTTATTTGTACACAACCCAAAACTGTCAGCCATTAGTATTTTACTGTACAGAAAAAAAAATATGGACAGGGAGATAGCTCAGTGGCACAGCTCCTGCCTGGCAAGTGTGAGGTTGTGTGTTGGATCTCTGATACCAAAAAAAAAGTATTTTACTGTAATCAGTGTTATTAAAATCCATTTTGTATTGGACTGATTATTTGCAGTATTTGGGTACTTTTCTTCTGCATAGAACCTAAGCTTTAAGAAGGAAGGAACGTTATCTACCTAACTCACATTTGTACTCCTGAAGTTTGATACAGTGCTTTGTATACAGTAGGCACTTAAATTTCTGTTGGTTATTAAAATATGAAATATTGTTATCTCTTTTACAAATGAGCAGTTAGGGCTCAGAAAGGTAAAAATTTACCCAAACTTATACGGCTACTAAATTTAGATTCCAGAGATTTAGATAAATTCCTGATTCAAATGCATGCCTTTCCATTAGGCCACAGTATATAAGTGGAAATTTCTTTACTTCATAGAGTCTGTCATGTGTGGAACATGGTTTTCGGATTGCCTTTTTATGTAAAAGACTCATGAAATAGAAATAGTCACTTGTGTGCATATGAGAGGACAAAGCAGGAGTTAGGCCCAGGGGCAAGTTAGGAGAGTGAGATCTGTGCATACCCACCAAATTCAAGGAGGGCAGTAAAAGTTACCCTGCCTCTTGCCTTGGAGACGGCAGGATAGAAAACTTCGGTGTGGGCTGGTTGAGCAGATGCCTATGTTTTGACTTGGGAAGGAAAAGAACCCCTGAAGTTATATCTTAGTTTGGGCTCTCATATTTCTTCTTGTTCTTGTGGGCAGAGGCAGAAGCTGAGAAACAGATGTTGGTTCCTGCAGCCTCTAGAAAATAGTAGGCTTGGATTTGCCTTGTCACTAACAGTACATGATTATGGCCCTTTGTCCGTGGGGGCTTCACTGACTCATTCTTTTCAATGATTTTTTTTTCCTTTGTAAGTGAGCATAGCATGAAGGAAAAAAAAAAAAAAAGCTTTGGAGAGTGGCAGATCAGGGTTTAAATTTCTTCTAATGCCACTTTGGTTTTTTGCAATGCTGGGATGGAACCCAGGGCCTTATGCATGTTAGGCAAGAGCTCTACCACGAGCTACTCCCTTAGCCCCTTACTGTGTCATTTCTTGGTTATATTTTGGCACACTACTTCTCTAAACCTCAGTTGCCTTGTTTATGGAATGGGGATTCACGTGACAATTAAAGAGAGAGCTTGTTCAAGTGTATTGTGCGGTGTCCCTGGATTGACCCTTTTGAGAATCCGGTGACAACCGTGGACTCTCTCCCCAGCAAAATGCCCATCTGCTACAAGCTTCACATTTATTTCCATGGGGTTCAGTCTCCGAAAGTCACCTTAAGAATCTATATGCATCAGACCAAGGTCCTTAAGGGAGAAACCCATGTTATTTATTTATTTTTAATCCCCTTGCTCACTAGCGCCTGCGTTATTACTGCATTCTCTTAATAATGTCTCTTGAATGAGGGAGGGAAGTTGACTAATTTCTGGAATCCTCCATCACTTTGAACTCAGCATTTGGTTTCCCTGCCCTAGGACCTGTGGCAGCACCAGCTTCCCAACCAAGTCCAGGCGTGACAGTGGCCATTGCTCTGGGGCAACACATACGTGACCTTGGGGTTTGCCCTTAGCTAAACTGTAGAGGTAGACTCATGGAATGCTTGGAAAGTGTTTCCAGTGTATAATCATGTGTTCATGTCAAGGGCTAACCTATGAGGAACTGTACTTCGGAATATTTGGGCGCTGTGGACTGGGCATGATCATCGCACTGTGTGACATTTTGCTTATGTATCTTTGCTAGAAAATATCAGACCTTAGAGCTAGACAGTCTTAGCGATCATTTACTCTCACTCCGCTACATTGATTTAGTGGTTTGTTCCGGGTCTCTTAATGGGTAAGAGTGGCAGAGCTCAGGGTGTTTAACTCTTGACCTCTCATCCTCCATCTGCCAATCAGGTGAGCATATTTTTCAGATCCTTTTAAACCAGTACCTTTCACTAACACTGGTGTGGCTTAAATACCTTTGAGATAAAATGCAGCTATTTTCTTGCTGAAGGACACCCATCATTGTCTGTAATGGCTTATTTATTTATGAATATTTATTCCTGTCTGGGCCCATCCTTCAAAAATGTAAATCCCATAGGACAGGAATCTTGTTTGTCTTATTCAGCTCAGTCTTTATAGAGTCCTGTATAGAGAAGGTGTGTAATAAATTTCTGTTGAGTGAATGAATGAGGAGGAGTTTCCTTGGCAATTCTAACAGTCAGAGAGCTGGGAATTCACTGCATTCTTATCAGTAATTTAACAAACCTTGATTGAACCTATTGTGCCTCAGCTACTATAGGCACAGAAATGAATGAGATACGCTACTCAGCTAAATACAAACAGAGTCTGAATACAGACAAAACAAACAAAACCAACTAAAGGAAACAAAGTCAAGAGGAACAGAGGAAATTGAGACCACACTATTTAAAAAAAAATTTAATTTGAATGTATGCTTTATTACTTCATACCTGCTTCCCTCAGTGAAGAACCTGACCCATGATGGCATTAGGTCCTGCAGATCAGTGGTTTCTAAACATGAGGATCACCACTTCACCTTGGAGCTTTAGAGGAACACACACACACAGAGGCATCCAGACCTTACTCTGACATTTTGAATCAGTAAGGCTGAGGTAGCCTTGGCAGCTGTCCTGAACAATAACTCAGTACGTAGTTATAAAGAGCAACCAAGTCTTCCTGGATATCACTGCCCTAGAGGTGAGTACTGATCATGAGTATTTGATCTTAGAACCTGGGTCTGATAATCTATATTAATAGCATCTTTCTTTCCCTCAAATATTTTATGTACTTTTCAACACACGGTTCTGCAAAGCCAAACAATATACTTGTAGTCTGTATATTTACACTCTGAAAACACCCTGAAATATGTCGACAAATGAATCTAAACATGCAACTGGTAATACCGGAATTGGTAATATTCCTGTTTAGCTCACCTTGTATCTTTTCACATGTGTGGGTTACCTTTTTAATTAGATTTAATGTATAAATTAAGTGTGGATCGGTTCCAAGGGGACTTTCAGGAGTCAATACTTTTTGTGGAACAAGAGATGGATTTGTGCTTTTCCAGGATTTCTCTTCTTTAGGTTGGAAGAAAGATAGCCAGGTACCTATCAGCAGACCTGCAAATAGGCAAGCTGTCAAGGTGTTGGCAGTGATAGGCTCCTCTGGGTGGAACTCAGGGCATTCTACCGGCAGAAAGAGACTGTACTTAAGTGATTTCACATTTGGGCTTTACTTACTATAATTGCTGAAATGCTAAATCTGGTGTGACAAATCTAACAGGTAATTGCAAATAGGTTTTATTACCAGTCATTGAATAGATAAATGAGGTTCCCTATGCTAAAACTAAAGAAAAAAAATTAGACTATATAGTATCTGGAGTTAGAATTCACACCCTGCAGATATGTTCACCATATATCCAATCTATTTCAATGTATCCAGTAGCTCAGTTCTTTTGCCTCTGTCTAGGTGGTGTGTGTAGGATGCAGACAGGGTAGAAATACGTAGGGCTGTTGTGATTGATGAGAAACAATAAAAGAGTTTAAGATTTGGAAGCAAAGTTTTTTTCTATACAAGTGGTATTGAGTAGCCTGAAAAACACTTATCTCTAAATTATTGTGTTAGAGCTAAGCTTTTGATAGTATCACAGCTTAAACATGGCTTATGAGACTAATCTCAGTAGATTTCATTCATTTGTGACTTAAATGGTTGTGGTGGATTAACTAATGGTCAACTTGTAATACCCAACAGAACTGAGTCAGCATGGTGCCGGTGTGGAGAATTGTTCCCAGCAGTATAAAAGAAGTGGAGGGGAAGACTATGCTGTTTACTATCCTGGAGAAGCTTGTCACACTGGTTTTCCTGATACGAATTCAACTGTTCTCATTGTTGGAGGAGCTCGGGTCCTTGCTCTCACTGAGGATGGTTGTGGTTCTTTTGTGGAGAGCTTAGGTACTTACTTTGAATGTGCAGATCCCTCAGCCTGCTGGTACAGATCCTTCATCCCACTGGTGCAGACTTTCTAGCTTCCGCCACTGACCTTTGGGTCTTCCTAGTACAGATCCTCGATACAGACTTGCATGAGACATTGCTATGGGCTGTAGGCCTCCAGCCGGACTCATGGAGGACATTTCCATGGGCTCTAGCTCTTCAGCTGGAGTCGTGCAAGACATTACCATGGGATCCAGGACCACAACTATTTCTTTGGGCCTCTAGTAGATGGATACATTTCCTGAACTCTTCTGCATTTGACTTTTTGAGTGAATGTAAAATGATTCTATAAATTATATATCCTATATTAAATCTATTCCTTATGACTTACTTTTCTCTTGTTGCTGAGACAAAATACCTGACAGCCCAAATTAAGGAAGGAAAGGTTTATTTAGCCCACAGTTTGTGGAGGCTTTAGTCCATACTCAGCTGGCTCAAAGGCAGGGTGGCGTGGCTTAGGGGCAACAGTTCATGGCGGCAGAAGACAGCATAGGCAACAAGAGCAACAGTGGAGGGTGGGTGGAAGCCTCTTTTCCTTCCTTACATTGTATGCAGGCTACTGGCCCAACGGAGGATGTTGCACTCATACCCCCAATCCCAGCACTAGACAACAAACCAGTCACAAATTCTAGATTCAGAAAAGTCCCCCACCCCCACCACATGGAGCTTTGGGAAGACAACTAGACACATACCACAATACCTTGTAAACCATGACTACAGCAATGGTTTAATGAAAATATTTTCAGAAGTCATAGTGAAGCACAGTCAAACCTAAGGATGATATCACTGTATGGGAGGGATTTCTGTCTCCTCGGTTTGTTACTGAATCCTAGTAACTAAGCGGTGATGCCTTGAACAAAGTAGATGCAAAATAATTATGGAATGGAGTATGTACTAAGCCTCTGCATTTGTGAAATTTATATTCCAGTAGGAGGAATAGACGAACAGTAAGTACAAATAAAGAAACAGGATATATCATAGTCCGTGATGTGGGTGAAGGGTCTACTGTATTTTTAAGAGGATGCCTGTGATGAGACCAGCGTGGGGATGCATAGATAAGAAAGAAAAAACTTGTACAAAGTTGGGGGGAAATGTTTTATATGGAGAACTTAAGACTTGTGTGACTGGAAACTGGTGAATGAGAAGAACATTTGATTTAGGAAAGACAGTCATGATAGAGAGTGTGGATTTTATCCTGTTTGCAGTGGGACTCATTAAGAAAGTAAAAGGTTTTAAACAAGAGAATGGTGTGATTTGCTGTATTTTTATATTATTTAGTTACTATTATTATTTTTTGTGGTGCCAGGGCTGGACCCTGGGACCTTATGCGTGCTAGGCAAGCACTCTACCAGAGCTGCACCCTTAGCTGTTCATGTACTTTTTAAAAGGAGGTCGTTCTGATTTTTATGGAGTGTGGCAGGGAGAAAGAGATATATGAGGAAGAGACTGTTGGAGTGTTGTAGGGGCCAGGTGATGGCAGTGTGCTCTAAGAGGTTAGCAGTGGGGGTGCGGAGAAGTGGATGGATTTGGAATGCATTTTGGAATGGAGAAAACTGGTTGGTGGTCTCAGAGGGGCTGTATGAGTGAGCTGATATATGTATGTGCACATTCTTTTTAAATGATGAGCCTTTAGAAGTGTTTATTTGTTATGAAATTATTGGCTATAAAAAAAGAAACCTCTTTTTGAACCACAAAGAATAAATAGTAGGAGTGGAGAAAGCAAGCTTTATGAGCTGCACAGGGTGGCACGCTGCTGTGGGTCTCTGCTGCAAGGCATTTTTGACAATGTGCATTCAAGAGAGCATGGTCTGTATCTTTTGCCAGATCAGAGCATAATGAAAATAAGGTCAGAAAATTCAACTCTGACTTTTGAATGAAGTAGGACTCACGTGAGATTATTTCAAATTTAGTGTATGAGGTAATGTGCATTCTTATAAACACAAATACCAGTTAGAATTTAGAGTGTCTTACTTATTTGAGATTCCTTTTGACTGCTGTGAATTCAGTGATCCATTTGGATAGTCTGTTTCGATGAGCTTTTAATAGGTAACAATCAGAAATGGAGTGGAAGAACATAAAAGCACACCAAAATGCTAATCTCCGGTACTCTCAAACCATTAACTTTAAGCCTATAATTCTTGACCTGCTTGCTGTTAGAACATGACAGAAGCTAAATGGGACTTGAGCAGTGATTCCGTAGAAACATCATCCCTGTAAAAAGCCCACACCTTCAACTTCTAGGGCAGCAGCTTTTGTTTTATAACCTGCACGTCTTGGTTAGGAGCATTTGCTTCTATACTATCACTTTATGTTCCGAAAGGACAAAGTCAGGTGAAACTGGCTGGAGTGTTGTTGGAAGAATCTGATTGTTTATTTCAAACTGGTTTACATAGTTATAGCAGATTAAATTTCATTTCTGATGGTGAACAGAGAGGGACTGACGTTGGTACAAATGAATGAGTTTAATGTGATGTTGAAAATTCATTCCCTAAACTTTGAAGTGTCTTCCTCCCCCTATTTTTTCTCCTTTGCAGAGTATGGTATATTTAACTTACCATATAAACATCTTCCATCTTAGACTGTGTAGTATATCCTTAGTAGCAGGTGAGTCAAATGAAACTGTAGTTAAATCGAACCAATAGATACAATAAGAAAGAGAAAGCTAATGAGTCTGTACTCTAGTATAAGTGATGGAGATTCAAACCAGCTAGGGACAATGAATTACTCACTACTGCTGGGTTATGGAAAAAGAAATTTGGAGATGTGTTCTGCTGGTTCTACGTGATTGGTTTATGTTAGGGCTGGCCTGGCCTCTTACCTTCCTGTCTCTCTCAAACCGCCTTCCTTCATTTAACCATGATTGTGGCTATTCAGAAATGCCGTGCTTTCGTTAAGTGATTGCTGTGAAGATGAACAAGAAGAAGCACAAAAGGCTGCATTTTTTTCCCTCAAGTGATGTTCTGTTAATGTTTGTAGAATATGTGCCCCTTAGGCCTAAAATATACCGATTCCCCAGTTTGGGAAACTATGGCATGGTGGGTCTTCAGATTCTGTCACAAAGTGTGTAAATTCTTTCTTTCATCTGTGCTCTTTCTCTACTTCCCCTGCCTACCTCCTGCTAGAGACTCTTTTGCATCTGATACCAAATTGACCATATTTATACTCTAATCTGTCTCCATTACCTTCTCTTCTTGGAAAAGAATTATTCCTGGAACCTCATCCCCCTTTCTTTCTTCCACCTGTGTGGTGCTTTTTTGGTTTCCTGGGGCCGGTTACCCCCAGGGCTACAGGGACAACTTGGGTATATGACCTTTACCATATATACTTTGCTTTGTCAGTAAGTGAGCAAATGCACTGTGTGCCATTTTCTCATTCAAGTATATTGTGTAAGTAGTAAGAACCAGGTATTTGAATAAATTAATCACATGCCAGTTTCACTTTGGAAATTAAATCGTACAGTGTAAGGCTGTAGTATATTGGCAAAGCTGAAATATATTGCAAAGTGATAGCTTTGTAATAGCTTAAAATCCTTTATTATTATGTACCTTAATGTTATTCAGTATTGTGTATCTGAATATGCTCATAAACACACATACAAACATAAATCTGTTCTCTGAAGTGAGGATTTCATGTACCAAATTTCATCCCTGATTGAATTTTATGGATGAGAGATACCCTGAAAATAGAACCACAGGCATAACCTCATGTATACTATAACTAGCAGCCAGCACTGTAATGAACTGCAACATGAGCTCAGAGCTGCGAGATATTTGGAGAACATGGGCAAAGCTACCCCCACCCCCAGCACTATGCTGTTCTCCAAGAGCAACAAGTTCTACTTGTCTTTTCAGAAAGCTGTCAGACTCTGTGGTTTTAGACTTAATGGGAATAAGATTCCTCTGCATCCTCAGCCTGGAAAAACTTTACAGATCTCTTAGGATTTGATGAAAGTTTCCTAACTTTGAAGATAAAAAAGACTCTCATTTCTGATCGGGCAGTTGTTAACATTTGTTTCTGCTCTAATTCCATGATGCTAAGAATTCATATATGGTTGCTATAGTTGGAGAATAGTACGTGGTCTCAGAAACTTAAGATTATATCTAGTTTAGAAATCATGTCAACTGCATGTAAATACTTCTGAGTTTTTTTCTCTTAGAGAAGTATTTTTTCTTTTTTGTCCTTCATCCTTACTGCTGGTGGTATATGGAATACTTTTCTTTTTATATTTTGGCAAAATGCACATAAAATTTACCATCTTGACCATTTTTAAACATACAGCTCAGTGTCCTTAAGTATATTCATAATGTTTTGTGACAGTCACAACTGTCCATCTCTAGAACTTTTGCATCATCCCCTACTGAAATTTTGTACCCATTAAACAATATTTCCCCATTTTCATCTTCTGCCAGCTCTTTGTAGTGACTGATGTACTTCTCTGTCTTTTTAAATTGAATTCTTCTACATGCCACATATAAGTAAAAAGTCATAGTGTTTGTTCTTTGGTGACTCTGGCTTATTTCTCTTACCATACTCTCACTGAGGTTTATCTGTGTTGTAGCATATGTAAGAATTCTATTCCATTGTAAGGCTAGATGATGTTCTGTGGTATGTGCACAGCTCGTAGTTTTTATCCCTTCCTCTATGATGGATATTGATTCACCTGTTGATGCTTTTAGCTACTGTAAATAACACTGTGAACATGGATGCACAAATACCTCTTTTGAGTTTCTACTAAATTCTATTGTATATAAACTCAGAAGAGGAATTGCTGCAACATATAGTTTTTCTGTTTTAGGGTTTTTTGAGAAATGACCAGACTGTTCTTCAAAGTGGTTGTACCAATAGTGTCCATGATGTCCAGGTTCTCTATATTCTCACCAGCAGTTGTTATTTTCCGTTTTGTTATGTGTTGTTGGAAGTAGCTACACTGTTGGACGTGAAGTGGTATCTCTTAGACGTTTTTGATCACTTTGTATTTGCTTGGTTATCTTCTAGTAATTTTTCAGTTGTCAGTTTAGAAGTCGTCTCCATTGGAAAGCCTTTCCTGACCAGCTGTCTGTTTAAGTGAGGTGATGTGGTATCACTCTTGTTTTCAATACCGTAGAACTTCTTGTTTGATTATAATGTGCTGGATTAATTGCCTGGGACTTCTCTAATGTACTGAGTGCCATGAAGACAGGGGCCATGGCTATCAATCACTGTTGGCTCCTTGAGACCCAGCTCTCAGCTGAAATCTACACCTGTAGATTTAAATAACCATTCCTCATGTGCTCTAATGGGCAGCCTGGACTTTGTAGATAAGATGTGAATTCAAATCATAGCTCTGACATTAACTGGCATTGTGATCTTGAACAAGATACTTTATGTCTAAATCTTGGTTTTCACCTCTGTAAGTGGAGATAATGTTTTATCCTCATAAGGTTTTTTTATAAGGCCTAAAAGGCTTAAAAGCTAGTTGGGTGTGGTGGTGCATAGCTGTGATCACGACACTCAGCAGGCTGAGGCAGGAGGCTAATGAGCTTGAGGCAAGCGTGGACTACATTGTGAGAGTTACAAAGAAGCAAGACAAAACAAAAACTGTATAGAGCTACAGAGCAAGGGTGGCCCTCGTCTTGCTCATTTTTGGCAGGCCCCTGTACCTAGACCACTTTCTTCAGGTCGTGAAAATATTTAGGAGTTAAAAATTACATGGTGGCACACACCTGTCATCCCAACACTGAGAAGCTGAGGCAGGAAGGCCCAAAGTCTGATCCATTTACAGATTTAATGAGAGCGTGTTTCAAAAAAAAAAATCCACAACAGAGCATAGATTTAAAAAAGTGTCTTCTGTGGTTAATAAATATGAATGAAATGAAGGAGAAGGAGCAGAGGATAGAATTCCCAACATTTGTAGTCTGGTTGGTGATGACATTAACATTAAAAACAGAAGAAACAGATTTAAGAAAGTTACGCAAGGAAAATGTTGACTTTGATTTTAGTCTTACTGAATCTCAGGCAGTGTGAAGTTTCATGTTGTAATATCTTAGAGACAGTTTCAGATTTAGGTTTGGGCCAGAGATGAGGATTTGAGAGTTATCTGTAATGAACTCATTTTAAGCGGATGAGCTGGCCTAGAGGAAGAATGTTTTACAGCGTGAGAAGAAGCGGGAGGGTGGACAATGTCTATCCACAGCCAAAGAAGAAAATTTGAAACCAAGGTACAGAAGTGAGCCTGTACTGGGAGTAGCAGAGTAAAGGAAAGAATTCTGTGAAAGAGATACAGGCGGTTTTTTTCTCTAAGGCCTGAAAGGGTAATGCTGGGTTTCAGCAAGTAGAATTGGTCATTGACTTTGACAAGAATTGTTTTGGAGAATTGGCCGTGGTCGAAGCCATGTCACAGTGGAGACCGGGGTAAAAAGAGACATGTATCTTAAAGTGCTTCTCAGGAAGTTTGGTAGGAAGATGCAGATGGGGAAACTGAGGCATGTGGCATTTAAGTCACTTTGTCAAGGTCACACAGCTGGTAAGAGGCAGGATTGAAACTGATAGCGTCTAATTCTGAAGCTTGTTCTGGTCACCGTTGTTTAGGCTTTACTCGCGTACCTTTCTTGTGCTTGAGCTTACTAAAGAGATGCTTATAATTTGCACTTAAAATCGAAATAACTCAGAGCAAAGGTTGGTTCTGTGGTTGTTACATGTCAGGTTGGAGTTTTGCATTTTACAGCATGATGAAATGGCACAAGTGATTGTTAAGTTAGGTGGGAAGCCCTGGCTTATTGGCAGAAGAATAACTTTATCAGAATTATTATTCACTTTTTATCACCCAGCCTGGTAATGGTAACTTTTCATGGTAGTAGAAATGGAGGAAGGAAGTTGAGAACATAAAATGCACATATTGAAATAAGTTTAAATACATGTTGATGAAATTATAGAGTTTTATATAATATTTCAATCAAGAAATGGTAATAATAAAAAGTATGTATTGACTTTCTGGAATGGATAGATAAAAACAAAAAGAAATACGCACTTTGCATTATAACTCTCTAATATAGTTATTAAGGAAGGAATTCTTTCAGGTATTTTTCTTTTACCTTTTCAGGACTCTTAGACAAAACTAATCATTGATGTAACCATATGAACAGCAAAGGATTTGTTGTCACAGGGATATGTCATGTCTTGTATAACTTGGTTGCGGCCACACAGGGGGATGTATTTAATGTCTGATGATGCAGCTCTTGCTTTGGAAACAGTGAAAAGCCGGAGAGACTCAGTAAATAACAAAGGATTATTGAATGGACCGTCACTGAGGTCACTTACTGATGACTTTACTGCAACATCACATGCATCCTCTTTCCCATGTCAAGTTGTTTTGAGCATAGTTAGTGGTTAAAGCTTTGTAAAGTTACAAAGAAATCAGAAGTCCTGCTGGTCTCAAGTGTGACTCCTAGCAGGAAAGTGCTAAGTTCAATCAAACTAATGCTACGTGGGGCAAGGCGCATGGTGAAATACCACGGAGCTTTGTGTTCTGATCTTTGAGTAGGCTACCAGTGTGTACGAACCCTGAGATATGACTGAGAAAAGTTGGCTTTTTCATCCCACAGATATGGCCAAGAGAGGAATTTCTCCTTTTGGAAATACCAAGGCATGTGTTACCAGGTGGGATGGCATTGAAAGGATTTTTACTTAATTCTGTTATCCCTCTTTTATGGTTTGGTCTCTTATTCACTTACAATGCTGTGTGTGGTATTTGTGAGGAAGACTTGGGTATATGGTATCTCCGTTTTTAGTAGAATTCTTTGGAATGGCTTGAGGAAGTTATAGTTTGCTAGGCAGTTACAGTGAATGGGGTTAAAAGAAGTTATAGTGAGTCATGGCCCCTCAGGAAAAAAATCTAATGTTTCATTTTGTTTATATGTTCTTATGGCTTTCATATTAATATTACATTCTTCAGATATAGCAACTGACCTTCTCTCATGTTCTAGGCCAGTGGTGGCGAACTCCAGCATGCGAGGTGCAGCAGGCTGTTTGTTAACCACTGAGAGCTCTAAAAGGTTCGCCATCACTGTTCTAGTCCTTTGCACAATTGTTCCCCAAACACTGTCTGTCTTTTGATCTGGTTCAGTTACTTTTTATCATAATGTTTTTCTCTTCAGGAGACCTTCTTTGCCCTTTTGAAACTTGTACTACATTGTTAAAATTTGTGATTATAGATGAGAATTTAAAACGAGATTTGAGGCAAAGTGATTTGATATTCAAGTTAGCCTAAGAGTTAAACTATTTTTATATCTGTAATTTTTATTTCTATTTATTTATTTATGTTTTGGAACCAGGAATCTAACTCAGCACCTCTTGTTTTGCCAGGCAGGTACCATGCCATTGAGCTACATCCCAGCCCCTGTTTCTATTTATTAAAATTTTTAAAATTTATTCTCTCTCCCTCTCCCTCTCTCTCTCTCTCTCTCTCCCTCTCTCCCTCTCTGTGTCTTTTGAGACAGGATCTCCTTGTGCAGCTTAGGCTGGCCTTGAGCTCACTTTGTAGCTCAGGCTAACCTTGAACTCAAAATGATCCTCCTGCCTCAGCCTCCAGAGTGCTGGCACTACAGGCTTGCACCATCATACCTGTCTTTTTCTTTTAATTTTAAAGAGAAAAAAAATAAAACAAAATTTCAAAATAAGATATTAGGAGGGTAGCAATGTTTAATACAGTGCTTATTGTTATTTTTAAATTACTCAGAGTACAAGATATATGCATTTTATTGTCCAAAGAATATTAGCACAAACCTTTCTTTTCAATGACATAAGAGAAAGTAGTAGTATAAATGATCTTAACTATCTTGTATGTGTATATATATATATATCTGTATATATTTTTGCTTTTCCCTTCCTTCTTTTCTCCTTTCCTCCATCCCAGGTTCTCTTTTCTTTTGACTGGTTTCTTCTCATTTTACAATATCTATTGGATGGTTTGGATCTTATTTACTCTTTCAGCTTCTCACACTAGGGAGATAATGCAATGTTTACACATCTGCATCTGGTTTATTTCACTTACGAGTACAGTCTCAAGTTGCATCCGTTTACCTGTAGAAGTATCCAGTTTATTCTTGTTTATGGCTGAGTAGTACTTCATTGTATAAAAAGACCACAGCTTTTCATCCATTCCTTGGTTGATGGGCATTTGGGGTGCTTCCATGATCTAGCTATTACAAATTATGCTGCTCTAAACATGCTGCATGTATATTGTGGTGTGATGTTCTTCATTCTTCTGGATGAATACCTAGAAGGGGAACAGCTGTGTCACCTCCAATCGTAGTTTTCTGAGGACTCTCCATTCTGATTTCCACAGAGGCTGCACCGGTCTACACTCCCACCAGCAGTGGAGAAGGGCTCCTCTTTCCCCACAGCCCCTCCAGCATTTGCTGTTGGTTGATTTCTTGATAATAACCATTCTTTGCAGGGTGAGATGGAATCTCAGTGTTATTTTAATTTGCATCTCTCGAATGACCAGTGTTGTTGAACAGTTTTTCATACGTTCATTTGCTGTTTGTATTTCTTCCTCTGAGAAGTGTGTATTCATCTCAGATGCCCATTTTTGGGTTAGATCTTTAAATTTGGGAGGTCTGATTTTTTAAGAATTGTTTGTATGTTCTCTTTTTTTGGGGGGGGGATTTTGGGATTTGTATGTTCTCAATGGTAATCCTTTGTCTGAGAAGCTGCTGGTAAACATTTTTTCCCACATTGTGGATTGTCTCTTCCTTCTGTTGGTGGTTTCTCTTGCTGTGCAAAAGCTTTTTAATAAGATGAGATCCCAGTTGTTGATTCTTTGTGATAGTTCCTGTGTGATTGCGGTGTTGGTTGGTCTTTGCCTATACCAATGTGTTCAAGTCTTAGCTATGTATCTTCCCGCAGATTTAATGTTTCTGTTTTAATATTTAGGCCTTTGATCCATTTTGAATTCACTTTAGTGCATGGCATAAGATGTGGGTCTAGTTTAAATCTTTGACATGTGCAAAGCTAGTTTTTTTCTAGCACCATTTATTAAAGAGGCTATCTTTCTTCCATGGAATATGTTTGGCACTTTTGTCAAAGATAAGGTGGCTGAGTATGTCTGTGTTGTTTCTGCATCTTCTAATCTAGTACATTAATCTTTGGGTCTTTTTTTTTTTTTTTGCCAGCACCCTGCTGTTTTTATCATTGTAGCTTTATACTATGATTTTAAGCCAGGAACTGTGAAGCCTCCTGCCTTGCCCTTGTTGCTCAGAACTGCCTTTGCTATTCTAGGTCTCTTCTGGTTCCAAATGAATTTCATGATTATTTTCTCTAATATTGTGAGATATGCTTTTGGAATTTATTTTTAGTAATTCTCCCTGAAACAAAACTTCTTGAGATCAAGATGACTTTGGAGAATCATTAGAAAAATTTGTGTTACAATGAAAGATGCTGTCTTAAGGAGAACATCTAAAATGTATCAGAAAATGTAGTGTTGTTATAGCTTGATATAAGCAAGGTAAGCTTTTCTCAAGGGACTAAGTGGTTCTTTTACATGGTATTCATTAAAAACAGAGAAGATCTGGGTATGATATACATGCCTGTAGTCCCAGCCAACACTCTGGAAGGCTGAGGCAAGAACTCAAACAAGTTTGAGTCTAGCCTGAGCAGTTTAGCAACCTAGCAAGAACTTGCTGAACGACTAGGTCAGTCTTACCATAGGCTTGAAACTTGCGTGAGATCACATTTTTATGTTCACAGTGAACATTTATTTGCCTTTATTTGTGACTGTATTTTGAAAAGACTCAGATAGCAAAATTAAATTTATATTGAACCTGACAGAATATGATGCATTTAAAAACTACAATGTGGAAAATGAAAAATGAAGAAAGAATAAGAGTTGTTAGCAACATAGTACAGTGAGGCTGAAGAGACAGGAGTGGGACAGAATTATGCTTCATTTGTAGGTGAGCTGTACCCAGGAATTGTGAGTTAAGTCATAATCCACTTAACCTTTTAATGTCGTTGCTGAAAGACTGTCAAACTGTATCTCGTTTGGCAAGGTATGAAGGCTCAGATACGCTTCTACTTCTCACACTGAAAGCAGAGGTTCAGCTCTAGAGTAAAGTTTCTGGCATCTGACTTCGAACCTTTATAGTTTTGAGTTGCAGTGCATTTTATGTAAGGTCTCATGTCCCCTTTACCGGCTAGAGCTGTGGAAATGAGCGGGCAGTCCTCCACATGAAAGGTCTCCGCAGCCCTCTCCTGCCAGGTGGGAGAGCTGCGGCCTTGCACTCGCTTTGGCGTTCTGTGTGGCATTTGTGAGCAGCTTGATGTATTTGACACGCGTGTGACAGAAAAGAAGTGTGTGGGCAGAGCAGTGTGCTGCGGGGCCCAGCTGTGTGGATTTATCTGTGTATCGGGCTGAGGAGCAGCGGTTAGCCAGACCTGACAATCAAGTGTGAGCCCTTCCACCTTCAGCCCAGAGTGCATTTTAATGCTGTATGTGTTTACTTGCCAGTTGGCATTTGACACAAAGGAATTGTCAGAGCTGTTTTCTCCTCTCTTCACTCTTTAGTGTGTTAGTCTATGATAGTTTCCCAAATAAAGACTTTATTTACTGTACATGGATGAAAGCGTGTGTACTTTTTAAAGTAGAGCAAAAAAAAAAAAAAGCCATAAGCTCTTCTTTTTGGATTGAATTCCATGTTGAGAATTAATAGGTAATATTTGAATTAGTAATAGATAACACGTTGAATAGCTAATGTTTACAATATTTGAAATTTAAATAGATTTTGAAGAGGTTTCTCTCCTGTTCCTTCCTAGTCATTTCCTGCCTCTGATTTTTAACAGATGCACTTTAACAGTTTGTCACATAGCCTATTTTTTTATGTGAATACAGACAGATGTTGTGTCTTAACTGTTTTACTTCCCACTAACTGCTGGAGAGCTTTTTATTTCATGGGTAGGGTGGTTTTTGTTTTGTTCTTCTTTACTGTTGCATTGTATTTCCAGTGTGAATGTACCTTAGTTCATTTTATTGTCCTGTGTGAATGAACAGTTCACTGTTTCTCATCTTTGTGCTTTACTGAGATAATTCACTTTAAAATTCACCATTTTAAAGTGTTCACCTCAATGGTTTTTAATATTTTCAGGCTTTAGTCTACACTTAATGACATAATGAGTAACCTTGTACATTCATCTGAACCATGCTCAAGGTATATCTCTAAGATAAATCCTCAGAAGTGTGCTTCTGGGTCAAAAGGTAAAAGCATTTGAGTTTTGAAAGGAATTGTGAGTTGCCCTCGTAGGTGCTGTATTGTTTTATACTTTTGATAGCAAAGTATGACAGGACCCATTTCATTTACTCTTACACTGACGTTTTGCTTTTTAAAAGCAATTTTAAATTTTATAAAGCAATCACAATTTGAAATTTTGATGTTCAGGAATTACTGATGTAAGTGAGCATTGATTTCTGATTGATTTTACCATGTGAACATGACCCAAACTTCTTTTTAAGTTCACAAATATTGTTATTTGTAATTATCTTGTCAGTGAAATGGTAAAATTGCAAGTGGTGAATGATGTACAGAGCAGATTTCATCTGTGTTGTCTTAAGTTGAGTGGTTTCCTGACCCCCATTCTCCCTTGTCAGGTAGATACAGTGATCACAGCTAAAATTTCCTCGTGGAGGAAGGCCATTTATATTCCCCTTGCTCTGCAGTGCGGACATTCTTGTTTTTCTTTTGATATCCTTCTAAGTTACAATGTTTTATACTTGTCTGATGCTCCAATCTCCTTTGAACTGAGTAGTTATTGCACAGTAACTCAGTTGAAACATTAGTTATATAGAGTTCAGTCACCATTGACACTTGTTGACCTGTGGGGCATATCCGTTGGTGTTTAGTCTGATTTAGATGCTGAGTGTAATTTCTTTTGGGAGTCTGCACCTTTGTGCTTCCCCTTACACACACATTAGCTTTATTGATGGACTCTGATGAAGGGCTTTTAAGGTGATATTTATAAACAGAGTTTTAAATTATTCAAGGGTTACATTTTTTGGTGACATTTATAAATATTCCAGCACTTCGTGTTTATAAAAGTTTCTAAGAACTGGTCAAAAGTCTATAGGAGAATATAGGCTTTTCTGAGGTCAAAATAAAAATTGAAGTATAAGTTGTTGATTCAATTAGTAGTGGTGTGCATAAATGTGCAAGTACAGTATATGCATGGAGATATCTTTAGTTCTTTTTATGCTGCCAAAGAGGTTTTTATTGAAAGCAGATACACCAATTAACCAATTACTGAATTATCCATACTATGGTTTATGCTATGTTAGTGTTATAGGTCCTTAGTAAGAGATAACTGCTCAGAGTTTAACTGGCCAGTCACTTTTAGCGTTGTAAATGAGAAAATATCCACTATCAAAACATAAGGCTTTAATTAAATAAATGGATGAGGGTTACACTTAGGAGTAGAATTTACTATTCTGTTTCATTTAGATCAAGTATTTGCTATGTTTCTATTCCTTTTCTCTCTCTCTTTTTTTTTTTTTTTACTTTGGATTGTGCTTAAAAAGGTCCAGAAAGAATTTGAGTTTTGCAGTACCAAAATGATTTGCTCTGGACTGCTCTAATTATGCTGAATTCATGGTGGAAGAAGACAGGACTTGGGCCCTGTCAGGTTGTGTACTCAGGTGTGTACTGTGTAGAGACTGTGGGAGTGAGTGAGGCTGAGGTGCAGTTAGGGCTTACCAAGCCATACTCCATCAGGCAGGGCTGCACTTGTGCAGAGCAAGGTGTGCAGCACTGTAATTCTTAAAATGATACCTTACTGGCTAAGCATAGCCTTGATGATGCATTTTTTTTTTTAGTAGTTTCATTTGAAAACCAGTTGTTTCTGCCATTTTTGTTTTTGTTGTAACTAATTAGTGTGTATATATCCACATTTATCTGTATCTACACACACACACACACACACACACACACACACACACACATATCACACACATACACACAGACTGCGTACATGGGTGAATATAAGGTCAGGTATCACTTAAAAAGAATTCCTCAGGGGAAGAGAGTGACCTTTTATGTATTTTATTCCTTATAAGTTGCCTTATTATATGGGGTGCTCTCACTTTGTTTGAACAGGAAAATACTGTTTGAGGAAGAAGTAGTATCCTGAAACAGTCTCAGACAGGGCTAGCTATGGTTGTTTAACTATGCTTCATAAAACTGGAAAGGAAGGGAAACAGAGGCTTGACACACATTTAGAAAGTCCTGTAGAGGTGGTGCAAAGTCACTTTAAAAAAGCAGTACTATAAGTGGGTGTGATGAAATAAATGTTTACAGGGTGAATGAATATTCCAAATCCCCTTTGATTATGCAAGTAGATGCTTGTGACCTAAGACCTAAAAGTTTATACATTCAAGTTTGGCATACATTTTTGTATTCTGTTATTGGAAAAATAAGGTATTACTTTTTGCGTCCTTTTATATTCAGTCATGTAGCATAATTTTATTATTATTTTAAAACAGAAACTGAAACTTCTTGAGGAGCTTGAAGATACTTGGCTTCCTTATCTGACTCCCAAAGATGATGAATTCTATCAGCAGGTAGGACATTTCAGTATTTTTGTCATTTTGCACTGATATGTTCTGACTTTCCTTCTTTGACCTGTAAATCTACTAGCTTAGTGAGGTTAAATGAAAGACAAGAAGGCCTGAGTTGATCACCAGTGACTACTGGTCACATACCAAGGGTACCGATTCCTGCACAGTCTGCTTCCCTGTGAACTTACTGGTGCTGTTGCGTACTGCACTGGCCCCCGCCCCACCCGAGCAGTACATCATGTTTCCTGTTTCCTTGTTTCTGCTCTTGCTTTTGTTTTTATTCAATGCATAGAATAAACCTTTTCCCCTTGTCCTCTTGTTGGGTGGCTAATTCTTTAAACAGTCCAGGTAAACCTTGCCTCCTTAGGGAAAATTTCCCCCACCTATCTTACCTACAAGTTAAATTAACTTGCACTCTCCTCTGTGTTACTTATGGTTTGTAAATAACTCCACTGTACCACTTATCACATTATATAGCAATTACAGGATTTTATGTCTGTTTTTGAATTCCTTAGCTCTCTTCCATTACAAGCGATAGCAATGCAAATCAAATTCATTGTGGCAAAAAAAAAAAAAAAAAAGCGTGGCCTCACTTAGAAATCTGGGAGTACATAGCTAAATCCATCCATCCTGTCAAAAATTGTCACTTGATCACTATTTTTTTCTTTCTCATTCCTGGGTTTGGGTTTTTCTGTGTGGCTTCATCCTGAGTAGATACTTACCTGGTAGCAGAGAAGCATTCATATGGCTCAGTGGATGTGTGATCTTTGGCTTGGGGTCTTGGAAGAAGGTAGTGAATTAAAAAGTGGCAGGCATGCTGAGTCAGCAAAAATAATAAATAGTCACCTATTTCTTCCTATTAGACTAAATTCTTTTAACACAGAGGAACAGGACCATATCACATCTGTAGCACCTGCTTATATATAGCAGACCCTGAAGAAACAAGAAAGGAAGATAGGAAAAGAATTTATCCATCTAGAATCCAGGTCTGTTGACTTCCAGTTTATTGTCATTTTTAGATTCTGTCAGTCATCTGTATTCACATTAGATTTTCACTATCTTTTACCTGTTCTGTCCCCCTTTGAATCACACTGGTTTTCCTCTCTGCCCCGCTCAGCTCTTTGAGCCACTGTGTTTTCTGACCAGGGTGTAAGTGAGTGTGTGAGGCCCTTGGTTCACATCTGCAGTGGATGCTCCTTGCTTATTTTCAGCCTCATCTCCTCTGCTCCTCCTCCTTTTTGGCAGCTTGGTGGCCCAGAAAGTTGTCTGTACTCCTGTTGCCATACTTTGTATTGGTCAACTTTCCACTGTTATAAAATGCATGATGCCTGCAACTTAATGGAGGGAGGTTTATTTTAGTTCGTAGTTTCAGAGGTTGCCCTTTATGGTTGGTTGGCAACAAAGGAGGAACATCTTGACAGATGAAAGCCCCTCAACTTGTGACATCTAGTGTTATGGGTTGTATCTAGATAGCCCTCCGATCACTCTGGGCAAGCACTCCCCAGCCAGAGACTAATCAGCTCCCCTTATCCAGGACAAGGACAATGCCTAGGGAGAGAAGGGAACAATCAGACCCACTGACCAGTGACATTCATGTACCTCCAGCACACAGACTACATCCAGCAGAGACCAGAGGGCTGATTTGTTTTTTGTCTGCCAGCATGAGCAAAGGGCATGCCTTGACGTTGATACCCACAGTCGGGGTGAATAGACAGAGCTTCCTCTGAGATGCTATCAAGGGAGACAATCAAAACAGATCAGTAAGGCATTTGAGTGGCTCACAGAACATATACAAGTGATAAACCATTGGGTCAAATAAAATGATCAGTAAGATCAGAAGACCCTAATAAAAGGGTAGCTGAGCTGAATAAAGCAATGCAAAACATGAGTGACCAGCATAGAAAAGTAGTAAGAGTCTATAAAAAGGCTCTAAATAGAAATTCAGGAGATTAAGAGTTATATCAAACATATGGGCATCAAGAAGTGACCAGTGTGAGGACTGAGTATCAGAATGAGAAGACAAGGCTATTGTCAGTGACCAGTTTATGAGAGAAACAAGAAAACAAGAAAACATCAAAAATAGATCTAGCAGCTCCTGCATAGTGTAAAGAAGTCTAATCTGAGATTAATTGGAATTACTGAAAAATCAGAAGATGTTTCAAGAGGCATAAAATACCTGTTTACTAAACTAACAGCAGAAAACTTTCCAAGTAAGGGACACCGAATTTAACATCTGCACAGCCTAGTGAGGCACATAGAACTTCAAATAGCCACCACCAGAAAATAACTTCTTCCCAGCACATCATAGTCAAAATCCCAAAAGTCACAAGAACAGAATCTTAAAATTAGTTAGACAAAATCAATGAATCACTTATAAAGCAAAGCCCATTAGAATTAAAGCAGCCCTTCAAGGCAAGAAAGGCTTCCAGTGAAATATTTTGATCTCCAAAACAAAATAATTTCCAATTCAGGCTGTTGTATACCGAAAAACTTTAAAAATTGATGGAGAAATAAGATATTCTCATGATGAAGACCACCTATAGAAATTCATGATCACCAAAGCAGCACTCCAAAAATTCTGAAAGATGTCTTAGAAAGGGACAATGAAGCTAACAGTGAATTAGAATGAATTCACCAGGTAGAGCAAGCAGCTAAATAGAAGGAAGATAGGAAATCCACAGTGGAAAAATAATGTAATGACAAAAATATCAGTGCCTGTCGGTAATAGCTGTCAATATGAACGGGCTCAGATCCCCAATCAAAAAACAATAGCAAAATGGATCAAGAAACAAAATCCAGCAATATGCTGTATACCAGAAACATGTACTCCTAAAAGAAACTCATAGACCAAAAATCAAAGAGTGGAAAGTTCTATGCAATAAGAACCCAAAGAACCAGGTCATTGCTATCCTGTAAAGTAGACTTTAAGCCAAAACTGATTGAAAGAGACAAAGAAGGTCACTACAGTATTTATTGATTAAGTGAACAGTATGAGAAGCAGAAACAACAATTACTAACATATATGCCCTGAACAATGGTGCACCCAACTTCATAAAATGACTACTACTGGACATAAAAGACCAGACAAAAATTAATACAATCATAATGAGTAACTTTGCTGTCCCACTGTCACAAATGGATCAACTATACAAAAATCAACAAAGAAATACCAGTATTGAATAAAATCTTTGAACAAATAGACTTACTACTAGGTATCCATGAAGGTTCCACCCAACAACAGAGTACATGTATATATTCTTCTCAGTAGCATATGGAATTTTCTCCAAAACAGACCACCTATTACCCAGTAAAAAAGGGTTAAGTAAATTTAAGAGGATTAAAATTATAGCAATGCATATTATCAAATCATAGCACAGTGAAAGTAAAAATCAATGACAAAAAATATACAAAAATTATGCAAATGTACTAAACGATGTACAGTATACCCTGCAAAGTCATGGTTTAGAGTTCATGGCCTCAGTATTTCATGGATTTTTCCTTAGAACCTCACAAACAGTTGTTCATGAAACCCCCACAATTTCCTGGAACCTGTGTATATCCTCTGTAGTTGTCTTTTTGGTGGGAGGTTTGCAAGTAGCCAATCCAAGAGTGTTATTCAATTCTCCTTGCTATTGATGGGCTGCTGCCCTGTAACCCATCACTGGTAGAAGCACCACCCTTCCTGCATTAAGATAGGTTACTATACTATATGTAGCCATCTTGACTGTTTTTGGTTTTGTTCTTCTTAAAGCCCTAAGATCCTAAGATGCTGCCAAAACATCCTGCATCTTCTAAGGATTCTGGCAATGATCTTAAGCACCAGTACACTTAAGTAGTTTAAGACACTCCAGGGGAAGGTTGAAGTACTGCACAGTATTTTTATTAAACTATTACAGTGCTGTATACAGTACTTTATTAAACTAAATTACATAACTGTGGGAGACATAACATATATGGGGTTTAAACTATAAAAATAGAAATTTTTGGCATTTTTCTGACCAGATCTGAAATTCATGGTTTTTCACAATTCTCAGGTGCTCTAAGAATATAACCCTCATGAATTTCAGGGGATAACTGTAATGTAGCAGAACACCAAAATGTACACACAAAATCAATAGCATGCCTCTGCACTAATAATGAAGTCACTGAGAAACAAATTAGGAAAAAAGTGACATTTATGATAGCACCAAAAAATGAAGTACTTATGAATTAACCTAATGAAGGAATAAAGACCCCTGTGATAGAAGCTATAGTACACTGAAAAAAATATAGAAGACATCAGAAAATGAAAGATATCTCCTGTTCCTTGATAGGCAGAACCAATATAGTTAACATGGCCATCCTTCCAAAATTTCATGGAGTATAGATTTAACACAATCCCAACTAAAATACTAATAGCATTCTTCAGAGAACTGGAGAAAACAATCCTGAAATTTATATGGAACCACATATAAATAGGAAAAGCAATCCTGGGTAAAAAGAACAAAATGAGAAGTGTCCCAATCCTGAACTCTAAGTTATAATTACAAAGCTATAGTGATACAAAACAGCATGGTACTAGCAGAAAAACAGATATGTGGATAAATGTAACAGAACAGAAGGTACAGAAACAGCCCCAGGCGGGTTATCTGATCTGCAACAAATGGTCCAAAGACCTACTCTGGAGGAAAGATAGCCTGTTTAATTAATGGCGCTTGGACAACTGACTATCGTTATGCAGAAATGAATCTAGATCAGTGATGGGAAATCTTTGAATTCACCACCACTAATAGACCCATATCTCCAACCATGTACTAAACTAAAATCAAATGCATCGAAGATGTAAATGTTAGAACAGAAACATTTAAGCTTCTGGAACATAAAATAGGTTAAGCTCTTGAAGACATAGATGTAGGCAAGGTCTTTCTGAACAGAACCCCAGTTATACAAGAAATATCACCAAGAATCAACAAATAGCATCATATCAACTGAAAAAAACTTCTGGATGGCAAAGGAAACAACCAAGACCAAGAGAGTGGAGAGACAACTTACAGAACGGCAGAAATGTTTTGCCAGCTATGCCTTGGACAGACGACTAGTATCTTGAGTATTTAACAAACTAAAAAAATTAAACACCCCCAAATAAACCTCCAGTCATAAAATGAGCCATTGAAATGAATAGATACTTTTAAAAGAAGTACAAATTGCCAATAAATAATGGAAAAATGTTTAACATTGCCAACCATGAGAGAAATGCAAATTAAAACAGCACTGAGGTACCATCTTATTCTAGAAAGAATGATTATCCCTAAGACATCAAATAATAACAAATACTGGCTGGGTTGTAGTGGGAAAGCAACCCATCTACAGTGTTGGTGGGAATGGAAACTAGTACGTACACCCATCTGGATTCTTCAAAAAAGTAAAACTAGAAATTCCATTTGACCCAGCTACCTGCCTTCCCAAAAGAGTTGAAGACATGACAGTACAACACATGATGGTTAAATCTTGAAAGTGGCTGATGTGTCCATAAACAGATGAATATTTAAAGCAAATGTGGCATTTATACACAATAGAGTACTATTCTGCCATAAAGAAAAATAAACTTGAGTCATTTATAGACCCTGCAACCATAATGTTAAGCGAAATATATCAGACAGAGTCTTAAATATCACAGTTTCTCTGACTTGAAAAACCTTAAATATAAATAAAGAACAATAAAAAAATAGAAATATGGGGATAGATCTTTTGTAAAAGGAAAGCAGGCCAAGAGATGGAGCATGCATGAAAGGAGGGAAGGAGAAGGAGGAGGGAAGGATGAAAAAAGAATTGAGATGCATTGCATATGTGTACCAACTCTCCATAAGGAGTATAATCATTATGTACTGCAAACATGTATGAATCAAAAATGAAAGTTGAAAAAATAAGCTCAGACTCTTTTGACCCTCAAGTCCCATGCACTTCCTACTATACTGGACCCTTCCCCATATACTATACCATGCTCCCATTCAGAGTGCCTGCAGGGAAGTTCTGCAGTTTCTTTTGCTAAGACCATGGAGGAAAGGAAAGGAAAAGGAAAACAACAAGAAGTTGATGCAGAAAAACAAAGAACTCTGTCCTTTAGCTTGCTGTGGAGCACAGCAGATGGGGTGTGGCAGCTGGATATGAATGTGCTGTCTCCTAACCTAGAGAAAATGCAGCTCTGCCCGTGTTCCCCCTGGCTTTCATTTATTGTGCACTTTCCACCTGCTATGTTTTATGGCACGTTCTAAATGAATTAGTTTATTTAAATATTACCATAGCCCTCTGAGGCAGGTGTTGCTAGAGATGAGCAAATAGAGTGTCTTGGTTACTTTACTCTCGTTGCTGAGACAAAATACCCAACACCAAAAATGAAGAAAGGAAAGGTTTATTTAGCTTACAGTTTGTGGAGGTTTCAGTCCTTACTTGGCTGGTTCTGAGGCAGAATGGCACATGGCAGAGGGCAAACTGTTCATGGCCGCAGAGCACAGCAAAAACCACAAGCAAAAGGGAGGAAAGGCTGCAAGCAGCCTCCTTTTCTCCCCTACATTGTAAACAACCTACCACCACCCAGGGGGCATGTAGCTCTCACACAATCTCCATACCCTCCACTCCCACAGGCTCAGGATGTTTACAAAGCAAGCACTCTGGCTTCCTGCTGAGTCAGTCAGCCAAACCTCCAGATTTCCCAAGTTGACACAATGTATCAACCATAACATTCCACCCCTTGTCAACTTGGGAATCAGACACATTTCCTTAAACCAATTTCCAGATATAAAGACATGCTTATATTACAACCATAACATTTTGTCCCCATACAAATGAAAATTAAACACTTCCAACATTTAAAGGCACAAAATAAACATTATCATTCCAAAAGGCACCAACAGGGTAATATAGAGCATTGGGACCAAAGCAAGTCCAAAATCCAGCAGGGCTAACATTGTGTCCTGTAATTTCACATCCAGCATCTGAAGCAACTTGTGGCACATTGTAAGCTCCAAAGGGCTTGTGTGAATCCACCCCTATGGCACTTCTGTTGGTTACAGCCTCCATGGCTTCTCTCTTATGCCTGCTTTGCTCCCTCCTTGCAGCTTTCCTCAGTTGATCCACGATCCTGGCTTTTCTAAACTTATGAGGTCTCCCATGCACCTTCTGTTTCACACTCACAGCTTCACAAATTGCCCTCTCAGGGGCACACTGCCTGGCCTCCCAGGCCTTCAGAAATCTGGGTGGAAGCCTCTTTAACCTCAGAACTCTTGCATTCTCCTTGCACCTAATGCCAAGGCCACGTGGATGATGCCAAGGTCTGCTGCCACCTGGAGCAGTAGCCAAACTTTCCTCTCTCTTGACCATAGGGGTCAAGTGCCTAGATCGCTGAGCGGACTGAATCCAATTCTGAGGAGCAAATTTTTTATGCTGTTGCCATTTTGGAACCTGGTGCGGCCGCTGCCGCCGCCATTCTAGAACATGGCACTCTTTGGCTTCCTTCTCAAGGCAAGGTCTCACACCTTTACAGTTTTGAGGCTGCAAAAGGTGGAGACTTGCTTCTTGTGATGCCCTCAGGTCATCTTTTCCATTCTCTTGTTCCTTCATAGGAATAGAGATCACCTTGGCCTTATCTTTGCAGTCCACAGTTTTACTGGAGCTTCCTTTCTGGCCAAACTCACATTTTAAATTATCCTGCTGGGCTCTTTGCTCTTGATTGTCAGTATAAATCTGGCTAAAAGCCCCCAGCAATAGCCATGCCACTGCCCCAACATTCGACTGCCTTGAAATTTCTTTTGCCAGATTAATCAGTTTGCTGCCGCCCTTAATCTCAGTCTTAGGCAAAGTCTCTGGACACGAGCAAAATGCAGACAAACTTTCTGCCAAGCCATAACATACATCATCTGGAGTCCAACAACCAATGCAGTCCTTCTTTCCAACAGAAACCTTCCAAACCCAGTCTTTACCAGCAGGATTTCTATCAGCCTTCTGGTCTTCCAAGCTCTGACCAGAATCTCCCAGACAGAACAGCCGAAGGCGTTCCAGCGCTTCCCTTTCAGGTGACATCTCTGAACCTTTCCAAACTCTTCCCACAAGCAATTTCCAAAGGTTCTTAAACCACATGGTCAGGTATAGTAGCAGCAACGACCCCACTCCTGGTACCAAAATCTGTATCAGTCAGGGTTTACTAGAGAAACAGATTTAACACAAGATATACAAATATACAACAAATTACCTATTTGGCTTACAATGGTCAGCTACAGGATTAGATGAGGAAGTGTGTAGAGGGTGTCTGCACACTGGAGATTGAACAGCCCAGGCCTGGGGCCTGGAGCTCACCGCAGTGTCTGTGCAAGTCTGTATCAGGGTCTGTTGAGTCTGCGACGAAATGCTGATGAGTCTACGATGAAGTCCCAGGCGGAAGCCAAAGAGTCTGCACCGGAAGCCAGGAGACGACCAAGCTGAAGGTGAAGACTGGAGCGCCTCCGAAGAGCTCAAACCCGGTCCTTCTTTTCCTTTAGTCTCCCAGCTCAGGGGAGGTGTGTGTGGGGGTTCTCTACACCCACACCCTCTGCGTGCCTTCCTCTTGCACAGGTTTAGAATGAATACAAATAAACACCTGGCTTCCTGCTGAGTCACACAGTTAACCTTTAAAGCTTCCCAAATTAACATAAACAACATCCCACAAGGGTAAGGGCATACCCTGTTTACCCCAAGATTTACAACTGCTGAGTTATTTAGTTAAACCTCTAGACTCCCCAAGTTGACACAATGTATCAACCATAACACAGAGGCATAGAGAACTTTACAATTCTGCGGGCAAGAGATTTAAGCAGGAGAGCATGTGGCACATGGCAGAAGCACAACAGTTCGTGGGGTGGAAGACAGCAAAAGCAACGAGACAGGAAACAAGATCTTTCTGTCCCTTACATTGTATGCAGGCTACTCGTGCTAGGGTGGGTGTAGCGCTCACCCCTTTAATCCTAGCCAGAACTATACCAAGCCGATCATTGGACTGATTTACTCACCACACACCCCTAATCCCAGCATCACACATTCTAGATGCAGCCACCTCTGAAAAAGCCCTGTGACTGCATGAGGCTTTGGGGGGACAGCTAGATACAAACCATAGCAATTCTTGAACAGCAGAGTCTCACAAATATGTTTGAAATGAAAAGCCCCTGTGGCTGACATACCTCATATCCAGAGGTAAGTGAGAGAGGTGGGACGAGTAGGAGATAGGATCTGACAGCCAGAAGTCTGGAACTTTTAGTCTGTTGCAAGAATGTTGACTTTTTTCCAAGTGAGATGAGGAGCCAGGAGAGGGATGAGAACACAAGTATGACAGGATGTGGCTTACATTTTATAAGAATCCATGTCACCTGATGCCTTCCTCTCCTCTTCTCTAGTGGGTTCCTCCTCACCCCATTCTTCAGATTACAGACCTTCTTATCCTCACCTTCTGTCCAGTGCTTATACCCGGTCAGTCACTGGGTGCTGACAACTTTACTTCTTCTGAATCTTTTAAAGTGTTTCTGTTCCTGTCTTACTGGCACCATCTTAGTTTCGGCCCATATTTACCCTCCACTTAGTTTTAATTTTCCTAATTGTGTTTTTTTATGTTCTCTGAATGCCATTAGAATTCTGCTCCTAAAAATGTATGTGTAGGACACCTCTTTGCTTTATAAATTTTGCTGAGTCTGTCTTTTCTGCAAGGAGAAGTTAAAGCTCTCCGGCATATCTGTCCTCTAAGACATTGACTATATGACTGCAGGTACCTCCCTGGCCTAATGTGTACCTACCCATTGCCTCAGATGGTGTCCACCCCTACCCTCTTGTTAGAGGCTGTCTCTCTATTTTGACTCGTTGTCCCCTGTGGCCTGCCATACCTTTGTGCCTATTGCCACCCTCCTCTTCTTTTTCCTCTGCGTCTGCTCACTCTAAGGATGTTACTTAAACACTGCACATTCTACAAATGTACCAGGAAATCCCACTTGTTCTAAAATGTATTAGAGATCTGACTCTGTTCACAGTATATTAGAAATCTGACCACTTCTCATTGCCTCTGCTGCTTATTCCTTGGCTTAGACTATGATGATCTCTGTTGCACTTGCCTCCTATCTCTCCTTCCCTCCATAATCGTCTATTTTAACAGAACATCTAGAGTGATCTTTTAAAAATACAGCTTGTAAGCACTTTCTTGCTCTCATCCCTGCTATGAATATCTTCCAGTCTTATTCAGAGTAAAAGCCTAAAGCCTAGGACTCTGCATTCCCGTACAAAGCACTGTATGCTCTGGTTTCTACTGCTTAGTTCCACTCCTTTCCCACCTGTCCTCGCTCCTGCTGTCCCCCCCCCCGTACACTTCCCATTCTGACATTCTTACTCTCCGGGGAATAAGCCAAACACTTTCCTACTCCAAGGCCTTTGCACTGAATGTTCCCTCTGCCTAGCGCTCTCCCTCAGGTTCCTATAGGATTTGTGTCTTCCCCCTTACATCCCTCTGACCCATGTTGCCTTATCAGAGGCCTTGCTGGAGCACCCTATGTAAAATGCAATACAGTATTCACTCCAACAGTCCCTATTTTACTTATTTGGCTTTATTTTGTTCTCCATCGCACTTATTACCATCTAAAATACTATGTATTTTACCGACTTGTTTATGTCAGGCTCTTCTTACCAGAATATGAGCTCTTGGGGCGTAGGTAGACATTTTCTGTGTTCCTGGCACTTAGTTCTTTGCAAATAGTGTGTGCTTGATAGATATATATTAAATACATGAGGATTTTCCACATTTTTCTCCCAAAATTATCCCCTATTCTCATAGCCATATACTCATCCTAGTGAATTGATGAGTGAATGTGCAAACATCTTTTTGTCACCTTGAAGCAGAGAAGTTGTACTTTGAGCGTGGTTGCCATAGCTAGCCTAAGCAGTGAGGTACGAAGTGTACCTCCTCTGCACTGCTTATCATCTGACAAGTAGAGGTTATGGCAAGTAAGTGGTTAGCCTTTTAGTTTTATTTAATTTAATTTGTTTGTTTATTTGTTTGTGCCGGGAATTGAACTCGGGATGTTGTGCTTGCCAGCAGGTGTTGTGTCACTGAGCTATCTCCCTAGCCCATGGTTAGTTAGCCTTTTGGTCTTGGGGTCATCTTACATTGTAATCATTTTACAACATCAAAAAAACTATATAAAATATTATGACTGATAGAGTACAAGTTGGTCTTACAAGAGTGCAAAATATAAATTGTTATTAATAGTCAGGTTAGAAATATACTCCATGGAAATCAGAGTATTATAACACTTGTAAGTGAAGGGCATTTCCCAAGTCACTCAGAGATTGTAAATTTTATTTCACTTTACCAAAGGTGGAGTTCCACTGGGCCTCATTTAAATAAGTACCTTACTCTTTTAGCATTATGTCCTACTTCTCTTGTTATGATGAATGTCTTTCAGAAGTATTCCCTATATGAGAGGGAAACAGAATTTATGTATAACGGTTTAAAAGAGTAGAAAGAGAATTAAACTAAACCTCTAGAGAGCCTAGCATTCCACCTCTTTCAGCCTTTGATAAGGGCTTGCCATGTTAACACTACATACTTTTCCAATTATTTACTAAACTATATAATCATTTCTGCCATAGAATCATTTGTATATCTCAAGAAATATAGCATAGGACCAGACAACTATTAATATAATTTCATGACTGCATACTCTCTGGAAAACTTTAATATGATTAAATAAAAGAAAATACCTGAGATAGTTGAAAATCTGCCAACAGCTGTTACAAATTATTGTGTGATATCTGACATTCTACATGTACCTGTCTAAACTGGAAAGTGAACTTATTTGTGTGAAAGAATGAATTAATACTAGTTACTTAATGCATAATTTTTCTTCAGAGTTACTTCTCGTCAAAGGAAAAAAATGGTACACTGCGGGCTTTTTAAAAAATTTTATTTTAAAGAGAAATAAAAGTAAAAACAAAATTTCAGAACAGGATAATAGGAGAGTAATAATGCTTACTACATTGCACATTGTTATCTTTAAATTAGTTACTCAAAGTACAAGATATATGCATTTAATTGTCCAAAGCATATTAGCATAAACCTTTCTTTTCAATGACGTCAGAGAAAGTAGTATAACAATCTTAACTATATTGTATGTGTATATATCTGTATGTACAGATATTTTGCTTTTCCCTTCCTTCTTTTTTCCTTTCCCTCATCCAAGTTTCTCTTTCCTTTTGAACAGTTTCTTCCCATTTTACAATATCTACTGTACATTTTGGATCTCATTTACCTTTTCAGCTTCTCACACTAGGGAGACAATAAAATGTTTACACGTGTGCATCTGGTTTATTTCACTTAGGTCTCAAGTTGTATCCATTTACCTATAAAGTGTCTAGTTTATCCTTCTTTTTGGCTAAGGAGTACTCCATTGTATAAGAAGACTACATGTTTTTATCCATTCCTTAGTTGATGGGCATTTGGGTTGTTTCCATGATCTGTTACAAATTGTGCTGCTATAAGCATGGATGTGCATATATCGCTGTGGTATGTTTTTAATTCTTCTGGCAAAATATCCAGAAGGGGAATAGCTGTGTCAAATGGTACCTCTAATCCTAGTTTTTTGAGGGCTCTCCACACAGATTTCCACAGTGGTTGCCCCAGTCTACACTCCCACCAATAGTGGAGAAGGGTTCCTTTTTCCCCACAGCCCCTCCAGCACTTAATATTGGTTGATTTCTTGATAATAGTCATTCTTCGCAGGGTGAGATGGAATCTCAAGTGTTGTTTTAATTTGTATCTCTTGAATGACCACTGATATTGAACATTTTTTCATATATTTGCTGCTTCTCCTTCTTCTGAGAAGTGTGTATTTATCTCAGATACCCTTTTTTGGATTAAGTCTTCAAATTTGGGAGGTCTGATTTTTTTTTTTTTAGTTCTTTATATGTTCTTGATAGTAATCATTTGTCTGAGGAGCCACTAGCAAACATTTTTTCCCACATTGTTGGTTGTCTCTTCATTCTGTTGGTGGGTTCTCTTGCTGTGCAAAAACTTTTTAATAAGATGACATCCTAGTTGTTGATTCTTTGTGATAGTTTCTGTGTGATTGTGGTGTTATTCATAAAGTCTTTGCCTACACCAATGTGTTCAGGTCTTAACTATCTATCTTCTAGCAGATTTAATGTTTCTGTTTTAATATTTAGGTCTTTGATCTATTTTGAATTAAGTTTAGTGTGTGGTGTAAGATATGGGTCTGTGCAGAGCCACTTTTTCCAGTACCATTTACTAAAGAGGCTATCTTTTCTTCCAGTGAATATGTTTGGCACCTTTGTCAAAGACAGGTTGGCTGTGTATGTCTGTATTGTTTCTGCATCTTCTAATCTGTTCCATTGATCTTTGGGTCTGTTTTTTTTTGCCAGTATGTTTTTATCATAGTAGCTTTATAATATAATTTCCAGTCAGGGACTGTGATGTTCTTACCTTGCTTTTGTTGTTGAGAATTATCTTTGCTATTCTAGTTCTCTTCTGGTTCCAAATGAATTTTGGAATTGTTTTGTCTAATTCTGTGAGCCATACTGTTGAAATTTTGATCAGAATTGCATTAAATCTGTATAAAGTTTTGGAAGTATAGCCATTTTCACTATATTGGTTCTTCTTACCCAATAACAAGTGATATCTTCACATTTTCTGATAATCTTCTTTTATCTCCTTCAGAATACTATAGTTTTCAGTGTAGAGATCTTTCACTTCTTTCATTAGATTGATTCCTAGGTATTTCATTTTTCAATGCTATTGTGAAAGGTAATGTTTCCCTAATTTCTTTCACAGGGAGTTTGTTATTCATGTACAGGAAGGCTATTGATTTTTCAATGTTGACTTTGTATCTAGCTATGCTCCTGAATTTGTTTATTAAATCTAGCAGTTTTTTAGTGGAGTTAGTGGGATCTTCTATATAGAGTATCATCCACAAATGATAGGTTGATTTCTTCCTTTTGTATCATTGTTCCTTTTATTTGTTTCACTTGTCTAATTAATCTGTCTAAAGTTTCCAGGACTACGTTGAATAAGTGTGGAAACATTGAACATCTTTGTCTTATTCCTGATTGTAGAGTGAAAGCTTTTAGTTCTTTTTCAATTAGTGTGATGTTGTCTGTTGGTTTGTCACAGATAGCTTTTATCAGACTGAGATAAGTTTTCATCAGGAATGCATGCTGGACTTTGTCAAATGCTTTTTCTGCATCTAATGAGATGATTGTATGATTGTTGTCCTTTGCTCTGTTGATATGGCGTATTACATTTACTAATTTGCCTATGTTGAACCATCCTTGCATTCCTGGGATGAATTCCACTTGGTCATGGTGTGTAATTTTCTTGATGATTTGCTGCTGTGTGCTTAGGGACTTGTTTTATAAGAGAGAACAATATAATACATGAAACATTGTATAAGATTCTTTATTATAAATACCCAAAGAATGATATACAAAAGAGTGTAGGAAATCTATCCACACACCAAGAACAAGGAATCCAGCCGAGGGCCTGGATCCCAAGAAATTGTCCTGCATGAGTCTAGCTGAATACTTAGAGCTCATAACAATGCCTCCCACGAATCCAATTGGAGGCTCAGTGCCCATAATAATATCTCATGCAGGCCTGTTTCACGAATCTGCTCTGGGAAGGCCCAAAGGTCAGTGGTGGAATCTAGGAAGTCTGTGCCAGTGGAATGAAGGATCTGTCCTAGTAGGCTTAGGGATCTGCACTGGAGCCAGGAAGTAATACTCAGAAGAACCAGAGCTCTTCCAAATGGTATGACAGCCATCAGCAACAATGAGGTCCTGAGCTCCTCTGATGATCAAGATGACCAAGTTCCCATCAGGGAAGCCAATGCAGCAAGCTTCTTCAGAAGACTGAGCTTCTTCAGAAGACCTTCTTCCCCTCAGGACCCAGGAAGTGATGCTCAGCATGAGGACTGGAGCTCCCCGAAAGTGAACTAAAGCTATTCTCAGTGCCAGTGAGGTCCTGAGTTCCTAGGAGGATGAAAACAGCTGAGTTCATCAGGAAAGCCAGCCTGACAAGCTCCTCCAAAACAACCAACAGCTCCTTACAGCTTCTACCAGCTCTCTTTTGTTCTTCTCCAGAAATGCCTATTACGGTGCTGGCAACAGTTCCCAGGTAGGCCTTTCACACCCAGCCCCACCCTTACTCAGTTTAGCTGGGGGTTATAAGTTGACCGTCAGTTATCGATCCACTACAGCTGCATTCTGTTTGACAGTATCTTATTGAGGATTTTTGCAACTATGTTCATTAGGGTGATTGTTCTGTAGTTCTCTTTTGTAGTTGGATCCTTTTCCCATTTTGGTATCAGGGTAATACTTGCTTCCAGGAATGAATTTGAGAGTATTACTTCCCTTTCAATTTTATTAAAGAGTTTTCAAAAGTAGTGATATTACTTTCAATTTTATTAAATTTTATTTTTATTAAAGAGTTTCAATTTTATTAAAGAGTTTCAAAAGTAGTGATATTACATCTTCTCTAAATTTTTTGTTTAATTCATCAGTGTATCTGTCAGGCCCTGGCTGGTTTTCTTTCTTTTTTATTTTTTTGGTCAGGTTTAATTACATCTATGATTTCATTGATTGATACTGATTTATTTAGGATTTTTATATCTTCTTGATTCAGCTTTGGTAATTCATATATATCTCGGAGTCTGTCCATTTCTTCTGCATTTTCCACCTTATTAGAATAGAAACTTCCAAAATAGGTATAGATGATCTATGAAATTCTGGAGGGTCCATTTTGATTTCACCCTTTTTATTCCTAATTGTGTGGATTTTATTCCTTTCTTTCCTTTTTTATGAGGTTGGTTAAGGGTTTTTCAACTTTATTTAATCTTTCAAAGAACCATCTCTTTGATTCATTGATTCTTTGTGTTGTTTTCTTAGTCTCCAATGTGTTAATTTTGTACTCTTCTCTTTATAATTTCCTCACTTGTATGAGCTTTTGGCTTAGCCTGATTTTCTTTTTCTAGAATTTTGAGGTTAACCATTAAGTTGTTTATTAGCACTTGATGTGTTTTACTGATACGGTTATTCACTGCTGTAAATTTCCCTTCTAGGACTGCTTTCAATTTGTCCTATATGTTCTGTTATGTTGTAATGTCATTATCATTTAATATTTGAAACTAATTTATTCTTAGTTTCATCTATGACCCATTGGTTTTCCAGTGGAGTGCTATTTAATTTCTATGTGTTTTTGAAGTTCTTGTGCTTTTTTTTTGCCATTGATTTCCAGTTTCATTGCACTATGGTTTGTTAGTATGCCTGGGTTAATTTCCATTTCTTTGCATTCACTTTAGGATGTTCTATCAACTAGTATGTGGTCTGTTTTGGAAAACATCCCATGTGCAGCTGAGAAGAATGTTTATTCTGATGTTGTGGACTAGAATACACTGTGGACATCTATTAAGTCCATTCATCAAAGTTTGAGTTCTAATATTTCATTGTTGGCTTTTTGTCTAGTTGATCTGTCTTTTTGTGACAGTGGGGTATTGAAATCCCCAATGCAATTGTATTAGTGCTTATTTGGTTTTCATGTCCATTAATATTTGTTTTATATAGTTGAGTGCATGGGTATTTATTGCATATGTATTTGATGGTTATATTCCCTTTAGAAGGATGTAGTGACCTTTCTCTGTCTCTCTTAATCAGTCTTGGCTTGAAATTCACTTTATCTGCAAATAGAATAGCTACCTCTGCTTTTTTCTGGGTTCTTGTCACATGGAGTGTACTTTTCCATCATTTAACTTTCAGTCTATGAATTTCATTTTAAATTAAATGTGCTTCTTATATGCAGCATATTGTTGGATCTGATCCATTTTGCCACTCTGTATCTTTTGATTGGTGAATTGAGATTATTCACATAGATTGCTATATTGTCATTGATATGTTTTGACTTAGCCTTGTCATGTTATTTTCCTGTTGTTGACTGCCCCCTTTTTCCCTCCCTCTGTTTGACTGTATTCCTTTGCTGGTGGATTCCTTCAGTTGGCACTCATGGAGTTGTAGTACTTGTTACCTTTTTCTGGAATATCTTTCCAAACATTTTGAAGTGCTGCTTTGTGGTTATAAAGTTCCTCAGATGTTTTTTGTAATGGAATTATTTTATTTCTCCATCAGTTTTGATGAGTTATGGGGTATATCAATTTGGGTTGAAGGCTGTTTTCCTTTAGAGCTTGAAATGCTTCATTCCAAGCTCTCCTTGATTTGAAGGTTTAGGCTGAGAAGTTTGCTGTGATTCTGATGGGCTTTCCTTTATTGGTGATTTGTTTCTTTTCCTTAACAACTTTTAAGATTCTATTCTTGTGTTGAATTTCTGGAATCTTGACTATGGTATGCCTGACAGTAAATTTTGTTTTGATTGTGACTAATTGGATTTCTATATGCCTCACTTAGTGTATGTCAAATTCTTTTTCCCTACATTATGGCAGAAGTTTTCTGCCATAATGTCTGTCAACAGGTTTTTGGTATCATCTGTGTTATCTCCTGATTTTTTTATTGATTCCAATCCATCTTAAGTTATTCTTCTTTGCTTTGTCTATCAGCTGCTGGTTTGATTTCTCATGGTCCCTTGATATTTTAAAGAAATCTTTTCTTTCATGGTTGCTAACCACAAGCCTATATTCCATATCTGAGATCATGTCTTTGCACTGGCTTATCCTGCTGCAGATACTTTCGATGGAGTGTTTTTGTTGTCCTGGATATCTACTTGAATATGCCTTATGGATTTCATTTTTCCTACACTGAACATTCATGGCTTCCATAATTCTTTTAAGCTCCTCTTTTTTTTTGTATGTGTGTCTGCTCTAGAGTTACTAAACATGGTTTTCATTGTGAACACCATCTTTGCAGGTTTCTGTGAAAGTATTTCTGATTTGATTATTTTCTAGAGCCTCATTCTGTTGAGTTTTGTTACCACTTCAGAGGGCCAAGTGGGTGACTTTCAGGTTGTCCCACCTCTTTGGCCCCTGGGTTTGCCTTTGGTGAATTTGATGTCTGGGTTTGCATCTTGTTTAAGTATCTTTTCATTTTCTTTTCTTTAATCTTTTCCTTTCTCATTTCTTTCTCTCTTTTGTTTCTTTCTTCCTCTCTCTCTTTCCTTCATTCCTTCCCTTGTTCCTTCCATCCTTCCTTCTGCTTCCTGAAATGATGCTTGTAAATTGCCTATGGTAGGTTGCTTTATTGCTAGTATTTGTATCTCTTAGGTAGTGACTACTTCTCTGAGATATCTTACAGATGTAAATTGATTTTGGACTTTTAGTCTGTTGCAAAATCCTACCTCTTCCATTGTTGGGGAGGAGAAGTTACTTCCTGCTTGCCCAACCCATTGTTCATTGACACTGTGGCACAGTATTTTCTATAACCCTTAGTCAATCTCAGTCTTGCAATACCAGGAAGAATAGCTGTTTAGAACAGTTATGTAACATTTTTTCTTCAGAGGTCCCATTAGGAATAACAGTGCCATCAAACACAGCCCAGAAAATGAGAAACGGAGGTAAGCATTAATTAACCCCCTAAACTGTATGAACTGGATTTTTGGTTATATATAAAATCTAAAGCAAATCAGAAAAATATATGCAGTATATAAATCCTTAATATCAATTTTTGCCTCAGGTGTTAAAATGTAAAAGGGTTAGGGAGAAAATAAGGAAGTAGAAAAAGAGGGAGAGATTAAAAGTAAGTCTTTGCTAAGCAATAATTGATGACAGGATATTAGATTAATAGTGTATATCTGTATGTGTTAGCCTGAACACACACTTCGAAGATATCAATATGTAAAGCAGCAACAAGCGGTGTTTTTTTTTCTGTTGTCGTTGTTGATGTTGTTGCTGTTGTTGATGTATGCCTGTTTTCTTTCTTGTCTTTGGATTTTTGGTTCTTGTGGTTTTTTTTTTTTTTTTTTCCTGTTGCTGAGAGGATCAACAGTCTGACTAAATTTGCATGTCTGTATATGGGTCCACACATCTACAATTCGAAGATATCAATGGATAAAGCAACAACAACTGTTGAGACCATATCACGTTGTCTATAGATTAGTTGTGATTGTACTATTTTCTATGATAATGGGTGTCTGTTTGTCAATAGGTTTTTGTACTTTTATGTTTCTAAAATAAAAAAATAAAAAAATAATAAAAAAAAATAATAATAAAAGTAAGTCTGGAGGACACAGTGGGACCACACTGACTTTGGGAAACGTGCAGAAGACTGGAGGGGAAGAGAGAAGGAAGAGATGAAAAGAAGAACCAAACACAGCAAGAATCACAAACAGGCTGGAACTCATGTTCCCACTCATATAAAGATAAGATCAAACAGTGAAGGATAGGAAAAATGAAAGAAAAACCACAACAGCAACAACAAACAAGCAAGAGGGAGATATAAAGAAACAAAAAGTTACTTCCAGGTTTGTGTGTGCTGTTACTCGTAGACAACATGTGATAACAGAATCTGATCTATGCTGATCTACTCCTGCAAGCCGGCAGTAGCTTTTTGGTGGGCTAGTGGATAATCTGAGCACCTTCTGAGCATGACCAGACTTACTCAGTTTGCAGCTGTCAGCACACCTTCCACAGGCCTGAGCCCAGCTGGGAGCTAGCTGCTGGATGGTCTCTAGCCAGTCTCTCCGTGTGTGGGATGAGTGAGCCCTCAGTACTCACTGCTAGCTAGTGCAGTTCTTCACTTCCATTGTTCCATCCACTGCCGCATCTCTCTGTGGAGGCCTCTGGGCTCTCCAGCATTCACTGTGTATCTGCGTGTTTGAACCACGCCTCTCACACACTGAGTCTCATCTCAGCATGAAGACACTGCCAGCTACCTCCTCTTTCCTTGGAGTTTCCGTCCTCGCTTTCTCTGTGGTCTTCAATTCATACTTGAAGATCCTTCCTGGGCCCAGGGGTTGAACTTCCTTCCTTCTTGTCTTCCTCCTGTTGCTATATTTCAGTGTCTGGGTGGCAATTCTCAGAGACTCTTTCTCTGGTGCTTACCACTCCACTGTCTTGGTGTTCCTTCTACACTGCATTTTTATGTCAAGCACTAATTTCATAATTATTAACAATAAAGGGAGACATTTAGATTGAGAGATTTCTCTCTTGTATTTTTTTTTTTGAGATAGTGACAAAATTAGCCAATAATTATTTTCATTGTCATGGAATTTCCAACAGCTTTGAACATCAGATTCAAATAGTAACAAATTTTTTTGAGAATTTTTGTTAATTCTGGAACATTAAAAAGAATTACCTGATTAAATATAAGAAATGTCATAAAAGTCAAGAATTTTAGAGTGCAACATCCTTGTCTTGATTTTTTTTCTTTATGCTCATTTTGGATAATTTGAAAATAATATAGATATTAAAAAGTAAATTAAAATTACATCCAAGTACACTGCCCAGAGATAATTACCCACAAGGTCTGACCACGTTTTCCCCAAGTTTTTTGCTTTTCTCTATTTACATGTATACGTTTCTTTTTCCTTTTATGAAACCGGAATCCTTTTGTTTAAATATCTTGTTACTAATCTCAGGTCCAACCATAGTTTTTGCTTTTATTTTTCATAAAACAGTATAGTTTTCTTGTGTTAAATATGTCTTATGTAGTCTAGCATCTTTGAACTGAGCAGCAAGTGTGTGTGTGTGTGTGTGTGTGTGTGTGTGCGCCACATTAATGTGCACACATTATTTTTGGCATTCTCTTCTTTCTTAGACCCAGAGGGAATGCGTGTTGGAAAACAGTTTTTAGAAATTATTTAACTTCCTTTAATATTCTATAGTAAGGACGACTGTCAGGAGTGGGTGTGGAGAGACTCCTGCAAACTACCTGCAGTCTTTATGATACTACTCATATTAATCATATGTGTATATGCATATGTATTTTATGAAAGCTTGATTTCTTTCCTCTTAGGTGAACACAAAACAACGGTTTTCTTATTCCTTTCCTTTTCTCCAAATTCTAATGCAAATCCCTGCGTGCCTCGCATGGAAGACTGCTACTGTAGGCACTTTCGAGCTTCGGTCTTTCAGTTACTCGTCCTCTCTTCTGCATCATCAGCCTCTTCCTCTTGTATCATTTGCATGACTATCTTGACAAGCTGTGTTGTGCCCCTAGTGTCTTCCACCATTCAAGGTGGACCCTTGACCTAGCATGCCTCCTTATCAATAGCTCTGTTTTTCTGTTCCCTGTCATGGCAAAACCACCCAGAGACATCTATGCATGGCATGTTTACTTCTTCCTCTTTATCTTACCCAAATCTAACTTCTATCCCTAGTACCTAGCTGAAGGCGCCTTGTCATTGTTATCAGTGATTTCCATTTTTATTGAATCTAATGGGTAATTTGTCCTCCTCTCGCTTGACCTCATTTTAGTAGATACGGTTGACTACTCCATTCTTCCTGAAACAGTCTTCTCATGTGGCTTCTGCTTTAGTAAATTCTTCCAGTTTTCTGCTTGTTCTTCTGCTGAACCACAAGTCAGGAAATAACGTTGGCCCCTCGGCGGTATTCTGTTTTCCTTGGCGATCCATCCGTGTGTAGGCCTTCACGATTCAGCTGTGAGCTGATGGTTCGCACAGTAAGCTCCTGGCCCCGCTTTATCTTCCGAGCTCCACCTGTGTGTATCCAGTTCCCATGTGCTGCTTCACCTGAGATTTCACAGCCAGGTAGCTTAGCGGTGACAACTCCAAAGTGAAGCCCTTCATTCTCCCCTATTTTTGTCCCTGCTAGTTCTGTTTTGCCTCGGTTGTACTTATTTCAAGAAAAGTAATTCAGTTATTAAGCCCACACATCTAGAAGTCATTCTTAACTGTTTGTTTGAGACAGGGTGTCCCTGTGTAGTTCAGGCTGGTGTTGAATTTACTATGTAGCCCAGGCTTCACAGCTTCTGCTTTCTCAGTGCTGGCATTACAGGTGTGAACCACCACGGCCGGCTTTAACTTCTTTCTTTACACCTCACATCTGAGCCATAACTACATCCTCTATCTGTAAAATATATATTTTATCTGTGCTTCTGCCTTAATCCAGATTCTCAGCATTTTTATCCTGAATGGTTATAATAGCACCTAATAGGATTTTCTACACTTTTCATTTGCCTCTTTCCAATCCATGCCTTACATGATAACTAAAAGTGATTTTTATAAAATATAAACCAAGTTATTCTTCTCCCCTTGAAATGCCTCAGGTATACCTAGGGAATTCCAGTGTGACTTCTGAGGCCGTGTGTGTGCTGGCCTCGGCCTTTCTCTTGTCCTCATCGCCTGCGATTTTGCCTTTTGCTCCTATGCTTTAGTAAAACTGGCCTTCTTTTTGGCCTTAGAACTGTTTAGTCTCTCCCTTCAGTCTCTCCCTATCTTTCTGCAGCTTGTCACATGGCTGGTTCCTTCTTTTTTGAAAATCTCATCTTAAACGTAATCTCTGAAGAGATCTCCTCCTGTCCTCATGGCAGGTTTCCCGCTGGTTTGTTTTTGTCCCAATACTTATCACAATTTGGGATGGTTTTTCCTCATTTATTGATTCGTATCCATAAAAATTGATCTTTTTGCATTGGTTTTATTTCAGTGGCAGCTGAAATACCCTAAGCTGATTCTCCGAGAAGCAGGCACTGTGTCCAAGGAGCTCCATAAAGAGGTTCAGGAAGCCTTTCTCATACTACGCAAACATGGCTGTTTATTTCGGGACCTAGTGAGGATCCAAGGCAAAGATTTCCTCACTCCAGTATCTCGCATTCTCATTGGAAATCCTGGCTGCACCTACAAGTACCTGAATACCAGGCTCTTTACAGTACCCTGGCCTGTTGAGGGTTCTAATGTAAGCTACACTGAGCCAGAGATTGCTGCTGCCTGTCAGACCTTCCTTAAGCTCAATGACTATCTGCAGATAGAGACTATCCAGGCTTTGGAAGAACTTGCTGTCAAAGAAAAGGCTAATGAAGATGGCGTGCCAATGTTTATGATCGAGTTCCCCAGAGTTGGGATGGGATCATCCCATGATGAAGTGGACATGAAGAGAAGAGCAGCGTATAATGTAACTTTGCTGAATTTCATGGATCCTCAGAAGATGCCATATTTGAAAGAGGAGCCTTACTTTGGCATGGGGAAAATGGCGGTGAGCTGGCACCATGACGAAAACCTGGTGGACAGGTCAGCAGTGGCGGTGTACAATTATAGCTGTGAAGGTACAGTCTGCTCGGTAAAAAGCAGCTCCAATTGTAGTAGGACCAGAGTGGTTTAGACTCTTGAACGAAAACAAAGCAAAACAAAAATACTTATGTGTATGTATGTGCACATAGATGTGTGTATTTGTGTGCGGTGTGTACTTTTGAGGCCTGTTTCACGTATGTATCTGCAGAATATGCTTCTTTTTCATCTAGCTCTGCTGTCTGGCTCATTGTTACACTGCACTCAGAATATTTTTGCATGTAAGCACTACTGTCATTTCGTCTCCCATGCCCAGGAGAGCAGCATCTTGGATTCATATAGGCAACTGCCTTTCTGTAGAGCTCAGAGTCGTTGTACAGTTACTATAATTAACTTGCTGATCAAGGGCCGGGAAAATAGCAATCTGTCAAATCTTTCCAGGTTCTCACAGGTGCACATTTCTTGTCTTGCCAAAATAGTTTATTATGGTTGACATCACTATCTTGATGGGCGTGATGTGTCAAGTATGGACTTGTTACCAGTTTCTTATCGTATTTACCACTATCCTTGCTTACCAGAAGCAGTTGAGGTGACTTTTGTAAGCAGGCATTCCTCTGTTTTCACAAAGGTCTCTGGCTTCCTGCATAGTTCTGCAGTTTTAGATGGCATAGGATTACTGTGGCAAACTTGAGCTTGCTTTTTCTGAAATCTAGTTGCCTTAGCACAGAGATCATAGGCCAGTGGTTAGTGGTTTGCCCAAATTTTCTTTTTTCTGTTGTTCAGTTTCTGTGCATTTGCAGTGATGGCAAACGTTGTAGAGGTTTCAGTGTTGCAGACAGCCCGCTACTGCCTGCCTGCCATAGGTTTGCCACCGCTGGTTTAGAGTCTCCATGGTTTGTCAGAATAGGATTACATACAAGGTACCCGAATATATAAAGGCCAGCATGGTATTATTTTCTTCTTTTTTTTGGCTATTTGACAGAGGAATATAAGATATAACATTAACTCTTCTCTCTGTTTTATTTTTTTATTGCATTTTTTATTGTTATTTTTAGTTTTTTGGGTTTTTTTTTTTTTGTTATGTTTAGTAAAATGATTGTTTCAGAGAAGGGATTTTAGAGATAAAAAAAATCTCAGTACTCTTCAAATTTCTTAGTCTCAAAAATTTCCCCAGGATTACTAGTACCCTTACCTTATATTTTCAGTTCAAAACAAGGTGCTAGTTTTTTAAATTAAGTTTATTGGTACATTTTAGATACATGTAATGATCATATTCAGCATAGGGACTTTGTACCCATACGTGGTATGTTTTGATTCTTCTTTTTTTCCCAATCCCCTCTCCTTCCTTCACCCTTCTCATCCCTATTTATGAAGCATTTTTTCCATTTTATCCTTTTTTAAAAAAACTTGTGTTTTACCCCTTTTCCTTTCTTTCAAATCTTAGAAATTTCACCAGTATCCATGGCCTCAAGTAGTAACACTGACCCAAGAAAATGCCTTGAAGGGATTCGGTGCTGTTCGAACGGAAAGAGCTGAGATCCTCTGATCTTTAGTAAGGCTTTGCCAGGGATTTAAGAACTGTCACATCCAAGGACTCTGAAGTGAAGGAACAATTGAATTTGTTACTTTCTTTCTTATGGAGGCAGCTTTCAGAAACTGTAGCAGTGGCCTGTGATAGCACAAACCGCCACAAAGGTGTCTTTGTACTCTTGTTTCTTCTCATTCTTGCAGTTTGATAGTTCTATTGTACTCCTTCACGTGGGCGATCAAGTTGATTTTAGAATCCAGAGTATCTTTCTGAAAGGAATTAACATTTTTAAGGATAGTTGGTAGTTTTTAGAGTATAAACGACTCTATAGTTGAGAGTAGTTTAGACTGGTAAAACATTCAAATATAAATTATATCTAAATATAGAAATATTTATGCTTGCAGTCATCATCTTGAAGAGGGAACTACAGAATTCAGACCTGTAAGAGCGGTGTAATTGCTTTGTTTTCTTAACTCTCAAGATTCCCCCCAAAAAGCTCCTATTGTTTGAGCACCTACTGTATACAAGGCACTATTGTAAGCATTTTACGGGCTAACTCATTTTTTTTACAACAACTGGATAACTGAAGTAGTAATTAAGAACAGTTGTGCTCTGCATAATGATATTTTGGTCAAAGAGGTGCTGTGTATACTGTTCGTGGTTCATTAAGTTTATAATGGAGCTGAAAAATTTCAATTGCCCAGTGACTTTTTAATATTATAGAACTGTGAATTACTCATGTGATTTTGGTGATGCTGGTGTAAACAGGCCTCTGGTGCCCCAGTTGTATAAAATAATAGCATATACAATTATATTACTTGGTAGTGATCATATACTGGTTTATATGTTTACTGTACCATACTATTGTTATTTTATGGTATTTGTATATTTATTTTAAAAGTTTATTGTAAAACACTGCTGTGCTAAGTAAAAAGTAGCTTTATACATCTGATATTTGTCCTATCTTTTCATTGCATCGAGAGGCCTGTCTGCGTAACTATCCTGTACCATCTAGGTTTGGGTCAGTGCGTTCTGATATTTACACAGTGATAAAGCTGCTGCAACACATTTCCCAGAACATATACCTAGTGTTCGGTGATGCATGACTGTACAAACAGTCTCATTTTACAGATGAGGAAACTGAGGCACAGAAGGATGATTAATTTTTTCATGGTTATACAGTTAGTAATTAGCAGAGCTTGGATTTACACTGAGACCTTCTAGTGTGTAAGTCTTAGCATCCAAGCCTGTGTACCTTATGAGTAGGTATTCTTTATCCCAGTAGTGGAGGTATCTTTGGGATTTGTGTTTTGTAAAATGCCCACTTCCCAGAAAGGGTAAGGGGGATCTATTTGTCCTCCTTTAAAGTCCTGATACCTTCTCCCCACAACTTCATTTCTCCCCTGAATCTGCTATAAGTTTCTAGCACACACTCTCAGATGATTAGTCTGTTAAATTAGCTTATTCTACGAAGTGGAACCTTTCTCCAGGTCTCTGGCTATTTGTGTGATTTTGGGCTAGATGTTATTATACAGATTAAGTGCCTTGAAACTTTCTGGTGGATACACTTCTACCAAGACACAAGATGTTTAGTTTTTTGGCCTCCTTGTATTCCTTCCAGAATTATGGTGAGGGTGGACTTGAAGAGAGCTACTTGAGTTAAAATCCTGGTTAGGGTGGTAGGGCTTAAGAGGGTCACACAGAGTGGAAAAACTCAGCTGTTTTCCATGTCCTTAAACATGTTTGTTGAGCAGTTGCTAAGGGAAGTTCAATTAGCTATTTTAGATAGTATTAGGTCCAAAGGTACATCAAATGCACTCCTTGCCTTGAGGAAACATATTATTGTAGATTCGTGTGATTTTGATTATGAAATGGTCAGCCTTTAGCTCTACAGACTTTTGAAATCACTTGAGTCTGGCCTTGGAGGGAAGCAGGAAAGTCTCTTGACCAAGGTCCTGTAGTCCCTTTTTGACAAGATCCGGGATGTCAGTTGCAAAGCGTTGCATGCCACTAGAGAAGTTCCCGTTAAAAGCATTGGGAGTTTAGAGTCGGAAGTGATTACCTTCTGCTGGAAATAAATTCAGCTGAAGCTTTAGATCTCTTAGGACTTTGCTCTCAATATCTTTTCCCAGAGAAATATTCTTGTAGATTTATAATGAGCCACTCATCTCCCTTTGGTTTATTTTCATCAATAAAGGTCATTGAGAAGTAATTTGTATAGGATATGTGTAATTATATACTAAATTCGTTGGCTTTCACATGAATTTTTAGTTAATAGATATCTCCAGAAGGAAGATTGAAATGGTACAATTTTTAATCAGGAATGGCTTCAGGGAACCATATGTAAATAAGCAGAGTATTTGATTTTCCTTTTCCAGCTTTGCTGGCAATTGCTTGTTACTCCTAGGTGTAAAAAATGGATTTTAGCAGAGGAGACATTAAAACCTATTGTTTAATATGGCCGAATACCTTGTTCTTTGACTGGAACGCTTTCAGAAACATCACTTAGATGATAGCTGTTAGTTACCAGTTTTGTTTATTTGTATTGAAGGAAACATTTTCTATGATATTGTCTTTATTATAGCAAAAGCAGTTTAAAACATTTTTAACTAGTGCCATGTATTACGTATTCTCTCCATTATTTTCCAGGTCTGCCCTGAAGAGCAAAGGAGGTTCACAGAATGTATCCTGTTGAGTATTTTTTTAGCCTAAAATATAGGGACTTTGCAATAATTTTCCTGGAACCTCTAGGATTTCTAATTATGTCTCTGATGTGGGAAAAGTAGAATCCTTTTAAGATAGAAATTTGTTTTTATAATTCTTGAGTGTGTATTTAGAAATGAGTTTTTCTATATTTGAGATCATGAAACACTAGATTGTAATCATACAGCTAGGGTTTTTTCCCCCATCAGCATCACTGTCCCAAAGTTCATTTGACCTGTGCTTGTTTTGTTGCATCATGCCATGTCTTGGCAGTTAAAGTCACGTTTACGACTCAGTAGTAAGTAGTAGTGAGTTGGTCTTACAACTCATTTTCTTTTTGGCTCCCTATGAAATTATTTATTCATTTAACATCTCACCTCTCTTTTTTGCTAAGCACTGTTTTAGAATTTGAGCATGAAACAGTGGACAAAACACAGAAATCCTTGCCCTCATTGAATTTACATTTGGGCAAGAGGAGACAGAAAATTAAAAAGTAGATTGTGTAATGACAGTGAAAGACAGGCTTGAACCTTATATTGAGATACTATGTACGGCCTCTTTCAGAAGGTACCATCTGAGCGAAGGCCGAAAAGAGTGAGTCAATTGGAAATTTGAAGAGAGAACTGTCTTGTACAGGACATGGAGCACAAGTGGAACTCCATGGAGCATGATAGGGATGTTCCACAAGCAACAAGTGTGGATGGGATAGAGCAAGAGGAAGGGATAAAGGAACAGAAGTGAAGACAGGAGGGCAAGGACGTGGAGAGCAGAAGGTAGGATCTTGTGATACCATAATACAAAGTACTGGACTCATCGTTGGAGTGTCATTGGGAGCCATTGCAGAGTTTTGCGTAGAAGAACAGAAGCTGCACTACCATCAGGATAGATGAAAGAGGGCAATACAGTAATCCAGATGATGACCAGATTATGAGAGGCAGAGGTGGGGAAAAATGTGCAGATACAGCCCCAGTTCTTTCCACCAAAAAAGATGGAGTTGGCAGAATTTCAGTGCGAGTGAGAAGGGGAAACCGGAAGTATTACCTCGCATTTGTCAAGAAAGACCAGGCCAACAAGAATGGCTGCATTCTTTTCTTCTCTCGATAATAGCTTTATCCAGGTATAATTGATGTACACTAAACTATGTAGTGTATATTTGACATTTATAGTTTCCAACATTCGAACACGTCTGTGAGATCATCCCCACAATTAAGATAATGCACATATCCCTCACCCAGGAGTTTCCTAAGTCCCTTTGCTGTTTATGTATGATTTTAGAATTATACCTATGCACTAGTTATTTTGGTCTGGCTTCTTTCACTTAGCATAATTATTTTGAGATTCACCCCTATAGTTGTGTGTACCAGTGGTTTAATCTTCCTTTTTACTCTTTATTGTGGTTAAAAAAAATTATATGCAATATTTACTATTATAATCATTTTAAGTATATAGTTCAGGAGCATTAGGTATATTCATGTTGTTTGACCATCACAACTGCCTATCTCCAGAATGTTTTCGCCATCTCATACTGAATTCTGTCCCTATTAAACAGTGATTCCCATTCCCCTTCCTCATCTTCTCATGGCCAGTAATTTTCATCTCTATGTATGTGACTACTCTAATGCCTACTGTAAGTAGAATCGCACAGTTTTTGTCTTTGTGTTTGGTTTATTTCCCTGAATATATTGTTCTCAAGATCCATCCACAGCATGTAGTAGAATTTCATTCTTTTTAAAGGCTTATTATAATTAACCCACTATCAGTGGATATTGGGGTGTTGCCGTCTTTGGTTATTGTGAATAATACTCTGATTAAGTTATCTGTTTGACTCTTTGCTTTTACATCTTTTGTGTATACTGTGTGCACAGGTAGAATTGCTGTATCAAATGGTAATTTAGTATTGACCATTTTGAGGGACCGCCATACTTTTTTTCACAGCAACTACACCATTTTACATTCCCATCAGCACTATGCAAGGGTTCTTTTTTTTCTACATGTATGTGAAAACTTACTGTATTCTGGTGTTTGATGTTAGCCTTGCTAATGGACATGAGGTGATACATCATTGTCATTTTGATTTTTATTTACCTATTGATTAATGATACTGAGCATCTCTTCATATCCTTATTGGCCATTTATATATCTTCTCTGGAGAAATGTTCATTCAAATCCTTTGCCCAGTTTTGATTTGAGGTTTTTAATTCATTTTAAAAATTTCTTTGGTACTGGAAATCAAACTCAGGACCTTGTGCTTGCCAGGCAGATGCTATGCCACTGAGCTATATCCCTGGCCTGGCTTGAATTGGGTTTTTTTTTTTTTTTTTCCGGGACCGGGGATCGAACTCAGGGCCCTAGTGTTGAATTGGGTTTTAATGAGTTTTTATATATTCTATATACTAATTCCTTATCAGGTATGTGGCTTGCACGTATTTTCTTAAAAATGCTACATTTTGACTGCCATAATGTGATGAGTAAAGAACAACAAGCAAATTGGAGTAGAACAGTGTTATTGTTGTTTATGACATTATCAGGCATTTTAATTCTGTACTGTTGGTTGAACAATTTATATTCTACTAATTAGTCATGGAAGCTTAAACAGATTGCTTAATTATGTATGATTTTTTTATTTGTAAAATAATGATAAGGACAGTGCTTGTCTCGGGACTGTAAGGGTTAAATATATGTGAAATGCTATTACTATGACTACAATGTTTAGTATATAGTAGCATTCAAAAATTGTTACTTTTAATTTTAATTAAAATTATTACATTGGTATAATTTCAGAAATTAAAATGTTTCTATGAGGTTTGCTAAAACAGTCATAATCTATGCCTTTTCTCCCCATTTTCATTTACCCAGCGGCAGTCATTTCTAATCTTTTAGTCAGTATTCTTGGGAGGTAATAAAATACTTTGTTTTGAGCACTGTCTGTTGGCTTCACAATGTGGAAGTTAAGGATTTACTTAACTTTCTTTTCTCTGCCTGTCTGCCTGCACATGCATACTCTTCTGATTTCCCTACATTCCATTATAGATGTGTTATAATTTTGATTATATTAGCCTTCAGCCTTTATAGTTATCATGTCCATGAAAATGCAGTTCAGAGTTTCTTTTCAGTTGTGGTCAGTTTACCTTCTCTCTGAACTTGTAATTTTTTCCTATGATATTGGCCTTGGCTTTTGTATGCTTGGGTAGCTTTTGTGTACTCACTACCAGTTGCATTCTAAGCTCTCTAGGAGGTGTTTAACTCTCAAGAGCTTCAGAACCATCAGATGTTTTGTCAGTTTCTTGTCTTGGAGGAATGTCTTCCAGAGTCTTCGTGTGTCTTCTAATCAGGACTGATTGCCGTCTATTCATGATACATCGCTCTCCCATTTTGTATTATCTCTTCATCTTAATCCAGAGGACTCTTTCCACCTCTTTCCTTTGTCTTCTCTTCAGAGTCTTGCATCTTAGGTCTCTCTCTTTCCTTACTTGAAGAAGTTATTAATAGGTAAATTTTTGTGATTTTGAATGCCTTAAATGATCTTTATTCTACCTTGAAAGTTGTATCAGTCAGCTTTTTGTTCCTGGAACAAAATCCTGAATACACAATGTAAAGGAAGAAAGATGTATTCTGACTCACAGTTTCAGAGATTTCAATGAATTTGACTGCCTCCCAAGCAGAAACACAATAGTGGAAGGGTGTGGAGAAGGCAAGCTGCTCATCGTGTGACAGCGGGAAGCAGAGAGGGTTGGAGAAGAGCCAGAGAAGACACACCCTTCACACAGTCCTCTAGTGACCGCCTTCCTCCAACATGACCCTAGGCCTAACGGCACATTCAGCTGTGGCTCATCAGTGGGTCAGCACACTGAGGAAGTTAACACCCTCAGGATCCCATCTGAAAACATGAGAGTTGGCCGAGATAAAGGGGGTTGCATTTCATCTCGAAACCCTAACAACATGTGTAGACATTGTATATGGAAATGTTGACAGGAGATAATTTTTCATCAGAATTTTGAGGCCATTGCACTACTATCTTTATTGTCCGTGTTGAGAGTTCTGGTGTTTTTCTTTACTTTCTCTGTTACTGGCTGGTGGATCATTTTCTAGTGTCTTACAATGTCACAGTGATACTTGCATCTCATGTGCTGCCATTTTTAGGCCTTTCAACCAGGAAATACATATCCTTCCAATGTTGAACATTAGATTGAATTGCTTTTTTAACTGTTTCATCCTCTTCAACTTTCTCCTCTCTTTGGAGTCCATATGATTTGATTGTTGGACCTCTATTTTCTCATATTATGAATCTTTTTGAGTTGTTATCTCCTCTTAAGATTTCCTTGACTTTATCTTCCAAGCTATCCGTTGACTTTTAAAAATGTTATTAATGTAAATGTCATAGCACATTCTGATGAATTCCACTAAGTGCATATGTCTGCATACCTACCACCCAAATCAAGACATAAAACGTATACACATCCTAGAAATACTTTCTCCAGTGTCTACTGTAAACACTGTCCTCACTAAAACTAGAACTCATTTTGTGCTTGCTTGAATTAAAGTAGCAAGATTCTTGAAGGCATGATTTATATATTGACCCTTTGTATCTTCAAATGATGGAAAAATGAGTATTTGTTGCTCCAAATCAATATTTGTTGTTATTTTTCTTATCAATGTTTTATTAGTATGTGTTTGTGCTATCACAGTAAATACATTCATGGCAGGGGAACTGGCATATGGACATACATAGCTTGAGCCTTTATATTTCCTCTTTCCCTTACCTCCTGCCATCTTCTCTTTGTCCCCACATTCCCATCCCAGCCTTTCAGAGAATGAACTATATTTGATCCATTGATCCTTTGCACTCTTCTTTTAGTCTTAATTGTATTAATTTCCACTCTGATCTTTATGTATTTGTTGTTCTTGAGAAGTACATGCCGTTCAGTAACAGTGTGGCCACTGTCCAAAACCTCTGGATTTCTGTAGCTACAATCTCCGCAGTATTAGCATTCTTTTGATAGTACGTAACACTTACTGCAGCTAAACAGGCTTAAATTTAAATGGTGAGTTATCTCAATGCGAAGACCAGAAATCTCACTGACTTCAGATAGACCTTGTTTCCATAATATACGCTTCACCTTTTGACCTTCCTCTCATGGCTTCCAAATACCTGTCCTTACCTTTTCTGTCCACAGTCATCCGTTTTCATAGGAATTGGGAACGAGGGACACTGGTTGTGGATATGCACTTTGAACCCTGGATAAAACATGACTCAAAGCTGGATGAACAAATAATTAGCTTTTGGTTAACCTAGAAGATAATTCTGGTCTTCTTTATTATGCACAATATAAAAGTGTTCTATAAGCCTCCAAGACTCTCTCTGCATCTTCCTGAGGTTGCCAGGAATTACATCCTCTCTCGTTAGAAGCTCAGGTTTGGAGACTGTCTTGTTGAGAAGTATCTTGCTTCCTTACCTTATTTTATATTTTACTTCACATAATGTCATGATTTTGAAGCGGTAGTCAAGGGCCCCCAAAGCAATGTTTCTCTCCTTTTCTCACTTTCACTTTTCCCCCTAAGCCCATGAAACGTGATGTAATGAGGTTCTCCTGTATATGTGAATATTTTCATCTTGAATTTTTTTCCCCAAATGCTTAATCTGAAAGCTGACAGAGCCAGACAGCATGTTGAAGGGCTTTAGATTTTTCCATAAAGAATTCTCAGTGTTTCACCTGAAATCCCAGAAAACTTATAATTAATTTTACAATTTATCTCTGTCAAGAGACTTCATTTTCCTGAATTCTGTGTTTAAAGGCACATGGGATGGGCACAGCTTCTTGTTATAGATTCTGAGCTGGGATTGATTAGTTTTTTTCTCCTTTCCAGCTTTTCTAAATTCGCCATTTCTTCAGACTGTTCTTTCTGTAGTGACTGAGAAAGGTGTGTGCTCTATGTTGGCAGGAGGCTCGACATCTTGTTCTTCCCAAACCATGAAGGAAAGTACTTCTCAAGAGTAGATCTCTGGTATGGAGGCTTCTCCTTGGCTAAATTTTCTTTCTTATGAATATGGTTCTTCTGTGGTGTTTCATAAACGTTCTCAGGCTGATATAGTACTCATCTACCACGTCTTTGAGACCTTGTCCAGAAAAAGTATCTGAAGTCTGCACAGAGAAGCTTGTACCTGGCAGAGAGATCATTCTGGAAAACAGATCTGACCTATGAAAAAGTCTTCAGTGTCTATCACTAGCTCATGGTCTAAGAGCTACCTTTCTAGCCTCTTTATTTGCAAGTCCATGGGGCTCTTGTGACATTCCTGCAGCCCGGAACTCATTGAGTTCTTACAGTTACACATACACACACACACACGCATGCAATTCCTTTTGAGAATATGTTTTCCCTGCTGCCACTTTTCCCTTTCCCCTTCTGCCTCCCTGCAGTTTAAAAAACAGAAACAAAAAGAAAAAATAGCCCAGATTCCTATCCCAGGCACTAGAATGCCATTGATCTGCACTGGCCAGATGAGACAGCATTACCAACTGACCATGTTTAACTTTTTAATTTCTTCTGCCTCAAGATCTGTGATATGGCTAGGAAAGGACCTGCTACTATAGGTCTCTCTAGATGTGGGGGTCCAAGGAGTAGAGAATATAATAACTTTGGTGGAAGTTATTATATTTATATTATATTATATTTCTCTAAAAGAGAAATCTTCTCTTTTAGCCTAAGGGGAATAGAGGCTAAGGAATAGACCATTTTTTATTTTGTGATGATGAATGTATAGTTATATCTGATGAAAATTCATAGCATATAATATTAATTATCTTATTTAACATGGTACAATTTTGCAGCATATTTTATCTGATTAGCACTGTACTGTCATTGTTATGCTGAGGCTTCTATCTTTGTTTCCTGTATAATTGTGTGCATATAGCTTTAAAAATGTAAACAAAAATACTTGATGGTACTAATCTTTAATGCAATCTTTTTTTCCTCAAAAACTAATTAGCATAAAAATTAAACTGGCTAATTGTTTTGAGAAGTTTTGGACATTTTAAATTTGACTTTCAAACTTTTCTTTTGTATTTTTGTTGCATCATTTCCTTTTTTTTTTTTTTTTAACATTTTGGATAGTGGGAGTTGGGAGTGCACCAAACACACTGAGACACTTTAAAATCTTTCCAATTTTGCTGAGGCTTAAAGGCAAGTAGGAACCCATTGCCTCTGCTTGTTTCCAAAATAACATGGGGCAAGAGTAATCAGTTACAGTTGCTGTAGATAATTACAAGTTGACTTTACTGAGAAAGTGAACAACATTATACTTAAGCAATAAAATATTTATCAGACGTACAACTTCTCTCTATGCACCCCAAGGGGGGAAACCCTCAACAAAACATCATTTTAATGAGTACATTTTAAAGATGCTGGATTTATGGGAGACATCAGGAAACACTGATTGTGATTGCTGTCTCTTATCTTTTAGGACTTTATTGGTGCCAGATTGAGAAAAGTGCCAGGATGAAAGTTAGACAGGAAAGTAGCAAACCAGCCTGTTAGCTTATAAAGATTGCCATTTATTAGAAGGTCCAAACTCAGGGGTGTTAAAAGTGTCTGAGTGGTATTATCTTTTTAATTTAAAAATAATTTCTTTTTAAGGTTACTGTTGATATGAACAAGACAGGGACATACGAAAAAATCTTAAAATATTTGTTTGATGTTCTTGTGCTGTTTGTTACATCTCTTATAAAACCCATTGGAATGATACATCCTGAAGGCTTGGGATAGCACAAATAGAAACATATGATTTCTCATATCACTTTGCTAATTGGTGTGGATATCAATTAATGTAATGTTAATTACTTTATTATGTTTTTTGCTAGTATTAGTCACATTACATTATTAGGTATTCATCCTATTACATCATTATTGTGTTGTCTCAGCTTCATTAATAGGTATGGTAAACATCTCTGTCAACTGACATATATCAAGACTTCAAAGAAGGAATTAGGAGGCATTTTCTGTAAAGGGTCAGATGATAAATATTTTAGGCTTTGTAGGTGTTGCAGTTTGTGTTTGAGCTGCTCAACCTTGCCATTATTTGTGAAAGAAGCCAGTGAGAGAATGAGCATGACTGTGTTCTGGTTAAACTTTATTTACAAAAGCAGGTCACAGGCCAGATTTGCCTGTGGGCTCTGTGTCCCAACTCTAAGATCAGTGTTCACAGACTGTGCTGCAGTCCATGTAGGTAAATGCCTTATCCACAGGTGCAGTGACTTCTGACCTGGAGCCACCGTGCTGACACAGGCATATCAGAGCTTGTATTTTAAGAATAGGATTTGGGAATTTAGATGTGTGTGTGTGTGTGTGTGTGTGTGTGTGTGTGTGTGTGTGTGTGTGTGGCAAAGTGCTTTTGTCAGTTGCCAACTAATTTAGATTTGTTAAAGTAATACAGCGCAGGTGATGCTACATGCCTCTGTGAATTCTTTTCTGTCTCATAAGCCGTAGTTTAGCGAATTCTGGTATTTTCAAGTGTGAGCATATATTTTGTATAAAGGAGAAATGCCTGTAGAATGCCGTCAGACATGGAGAGCAGCTTTCTCGTGCCACTAACCCTCCCAGTACCCTGAGAGACATCAGTAATTGGTTATCACTTTCCTTCTTAAGCTGGGAGAATGTTTTAGAATTCTTCTCTACCAGGGCTCAAAGAGGCCGCAACAAATCAGCCATGTCCCCTCAACTGTAAGCTATTTATCTTCCTTATTCCAGAAGATTCTTTTAAAATGTTTTTGGGATTAAATGAAGGTAGGACTTTGGACTTCTTGTTACAGGATGTTCTCCTCCAATCTACGAAGATGCTTTTTACCAAAAAGTAATTGAGAGGATGTGTGTTAGAAGAACAAAGTAGAAAAAGGATACAATTTTGTTAACATGGCAGTATTAGATTTTAGATTATAAGTTTAGAGAAATGAAGAATATCTAAAGTTGGATGTGTCCTTAATAGTCATTTAGTGGCATTTCTTTCTTGCAGAGATCATAAACTTGGATTTTTTGATCTGTTCTTTTTCATTATACATACTTAGTGAAAGCAATATGAATGAGTTGTCTTAAGGGGGAAGTTCTCCCCCCCTTATTTTTTTACTGCTTTTGACCATTGTATATCGTTATTGTAGAGTAAGATACTCAGAATTTTGTGTATGGATATGTGTTACCTGGAATGCATATGTTTTAGATCATTGATGTGCTGTGTAACTTAAGTAAACATGCTTTACTGTCCATTTTGATTGCATATAACTTTGCATCTTTTGCCTTCTTTCATCACTTTTACCCTCTGCCGATCTAAATCTGTCTCTTAAACTTTACCTTCTCCAGGACAGCTTTCTCTTCCTTAATCCTGGTTGGCATGGAGGGTTCTACTAGGTTAGCATTGTTATGATTTATTATGTTCTTCGATTTTATTTGAGGTAGTTTGACTTTTTCTTTGAACTTAACATTTTCTTTCCCTGCTGTTGAGCTTGGTACAGACAGCAAATAGTGTGAACCCAAACAGCATTTTGTTTAAGCAAGCAGTTTGGTGCAGGTGTTCATTGAGTGCCTTCTCTGTGCCAGTTACTAGGGCTTTAGATGTGCATGAAACAGGAAAACAGACCTTGACCTGGTAAGACCAGTGTGTAGTAGAGCATTTTAAAGTCTGGTGCAATTTAAATTTAAAATGTCTCCTTTAATAGTAACGAGTGAGATCATTCACAGTTCTACTAGGAGGACCGAACGCTGCAGTAGGGCACCGCTCTTCCTTTTGGTCAGATAGATCCCAAGCGCCTAGTGCACTGTGTAATATATAGAAAGTACTCAGTAAATATTTCTTAAAAGAACTTTAAAATCTTTTATGTAGGGCCAGTCTTGCAAGACCATGAGTGTATCTGAGTCACAGTGTGTACCTTCTCTTTCCTTTATGTGCCTTTTCTGCACTTGCAGCCGCCAGATCCTTGCTCATAGCCATTTTGTATCTTCTGCACATAGGTGTTATGATATAGTTTTCTAAATGGGAATTCTCTATAAGGCTCAAAGCTTTCATGCGTTTTTAATTTTGAATCGGAAGTAATAATGACAAGTTGACCTTCCTCTACAGAGTGTTAGGGTGCCATTTTGCTATATACTTATTAACTGTATTTTTTTATGGATAGTTGTAGAAACACACAAAAACAAATGTCTTTTCTGATTTCGTAGGTCAAACGTATCTGTTGTGACTTTAATTGGCATTTCTTTCCTGTGAGTAAACTGAAACATGTTTATGAGCTTGTTTCTTTTCTTTTCCTTCCTTTTCTTCCCTTTGCGGGAGAGGGTAATGTTGGGCATCAACCCAGGCCTTGCATGTGCCAGGCAAACTTTCTGCCGCTGAGCTACATCCCAGTCCCCAGCTTCGTTTCCTCTTTGTGTTCTGTCTTTATAACATTTGCTCATTATTCTCTTGAGCTATTGATCCTAATCTTATTGATGTGTAAAACGCTCTTTGTGTATTAAGACAAACATTCGTTCTTGTTTGTATTTTCCTGTATACAGCAGTCCTTCCTTATCTTTGACTTCAGTTTTTGTAGTTTCAGTTACCTGTGGTGAACTGCAGCCTGAAACTATTAAATGGCAGATTCCAGGCATAAATAATTCCTAAGTTTTAAATTTCATGGCCCCTCTCTGAGTAGTGTGAGGAAATCTCACGGCATTCTACTCCGTCCCACCAAGCACGTAAGTCATGTCTTTGCCCTGCGTGTCCATGCTATATATGCTGCCTGCTCCTTCGTCACTAGTTAGCCCCGTTAGTTATCAGACCAGCTGCTGTTATGTGGCAGTGCTTGTGTTTAAGTAATCCACACTTTACTTAATAGCGCCAAAGTGCAAGAGTAGTGACATTGGTAATTTGGATATGCTGAGCAGGTGTAAAGTGCCTCTTTCAAGTGAAAAGATGAATGATGATATTGTTTTATTTTTATGATAAGTTATTGTCAATCTCTTACTATGACTAATTTAAAAATTAAATTTTATTATAGGTACACAGGTGTAGGAAGAAACAATATATATAGGATTCAGTAATAGTCCCAGTTTCTGGTACCCACTGCGGGTCCTGGAGCATGTCCCCAGTGACTATGGAGGAGGGCGCTCGTGAATACGGTTGAGTTGTTTAGCTGCCAGCATCACTCACTCACCTAAAAAACAATCTTATTGGTCTTCATTTTGATTAAGTCAAATTTATGCATAAATTTGGGAATTCACGATGTTCCATTTTCTTTTCCAAGGGCCTAGTTACGTTTTTACTTCTGTTATAACCTTCTTTTGTGCCCTACAATATCATTGTAAACATATTTTAGTACATTAGGTATCTGTTCATAGTTTTAGTTATTAATTACTGTGATTTAATTTTGCTGCTAGAATTTTAAAATTTGCCTAATGAACAGGGTAAATTTTCATCAGTGACTTGCAGATGGATATCATCTGCAAATTATTTTTTTATTTAAACATTTTGGATCCATATTTTGTCTAAGTTGGGCCACTCTTGTTAGGCCTCTCCAGAGGGCACCATTGGATTGGCTGTTCCTTCCAGAATAAGGATATATTATGTGGCATCCTAACCTTTTCTAATGCTTTTTAAAAAAATTTTTTTTTTCGTACTGGGAATCAAACTCAAGACCTTCCACTTGCCAGGCAGGCACTGTGCCACTGAGCTATATGCCTCCTTTTCTAATTCTTAACTACGGGAATGTGTCTAACGTTTCCCTATTAAAAAGTGATGCTTGGGGCTGGGGATATAGCTCAGTGGAATAAGTGCCTGCCTAGCAAGTGCAGGGTCCTGAGTTTGATCCCCAGTACCGCCAAAAAAAAAAAAAGTGATGCTTGCTTTGGGGTTGAGATGGATCTATATTTTATGATGATGAGAATATATTAATCTATTCCTAGTTTGTTGAGATTTTTCTCATGAAAGGATGATATATTTTATCAATTATTTTTGTGTCACCAGAGTTATGACTCATAGCCTTTTAATTTTGTTTTACTCTATGAATGTGATGAATTTGGATAATGAGCTACTGTTGAATTCCCCAAACAAATTTTACTTGGTCATGGAATGTTGTTCTTTTACTGCGCAGCTGCACTTGGATTCTGTTTTCTTAGATGTAAAAACTTTACCTCGATGCTCAGGTGGGACATTGGTTTATGTATGTATGTGTTTTCTTTTTTGGTTTTGATGCATATTATTTTCATGAAAAGGATTTGGAAGTTACTATGCTCTTAAAAATTTAAAATACATTGAAAATATTCATTCTGTAGTTGTGTAGTAGTGAATTCTTTGCAACTCTCTGTGCCTGTGTGTTTTTCTGTTGCAGAATTTTTGACAACCTTTCCTGTGCCCTCTGTGGTTTGTTTAGCTCTTCTACTTCTTCCTAAATTGCTTTTGGTAATTAATAGTATCCTTAAAAACTACCCATTTTATTCAGAATGTCTAACTTTTTTACTTAGAATGGAACAAAATAATTTTTTACCTTCCTTGGTATCAGTGGTTATTATCGTTTTAATTACTGGTTTTGATGAGCGTGTACGTGCTGTGTTAAAAGCATTTAATCTTTTGAAAAGATGACGTAAAAGGAGGCAATATTTCTCTTAAACACCCATACTCTACTAAAGTATCAGTTATTTCCAAGAAAACAGTTGTACCCAGAGGTTTAGTTTGCATGTTCTTCTCCTGATCACTGTCTTCTCTCATGGCAGACTCTGAAGAAGAAAGCCAGCCTGAGTATCATCTTGAAGGCAGAGATCCGGATACCTGGCATGTCGGTTTTAAGATCTCGTGGGACATAGAGACGCCTGGTCTGGCAGTACCCCTTCACCAAGGAGACTGCTACTTTATGCTTGGTAATCTCAGGAAGATCAAAATTACATTAATGTTCTGGTCTCTGTATTTAGATTATTGAGTACATATTTTTAATATGTCTTTTGAAATAAGTGTTTTTGAGTATTTTGTGTTACTAATGGGTCATTTGTATGAAAACAGATAACTAGCTGTTTTTTGTTTTTTTAAGATACTGCTAAATTTTATGAAGTTGCTTTTCTTTTCATTCTAAATGTCTAGTGCATTTGGAATCCCTGAATATACTATTTGCATGGTTCTGCTTCAGAACTACGAAGCCTTCCCGCTCACCTTATCAGTGTAACTTTGCAAAATGTCCCCCTGTCTGTATGCTTTTTGTAGTGAGAACATTTTTCTAGGCTCCCCACACCTGGCTTGGGGGTAGTGGGAATTAATCAGGGGCCAGGGTCTTGCAGGAATGCTTGGGGTGGCTTCAACTTCTGTAGCCGCCTATAACTCCTTTTGCAGTTAGTTTCCTGTCAGAAACATTGACCTGAGGACAGGGTCTTTCTACTTGTCATTTATTCGTTGGGAAACAGTGTTTCACTTGTGATTAGCTTAGCTGAAGCTATGGAGTATAGGGGCTTTACTTCTGCTTCTTTGCGCTGTGAAGTTTTCGTTTTGTTTTGGTACTGTTTGTTTCCCAGTGCAGTGTCAGGCAGTATCATTTTTTGCATATAACGTTCTGTAGGGCCTATTCTCTGCTTTGGCCCTAGTGCCTGATTATCCAAGGTTTGTCTCATTCTGACCTGTCTGGGGAAATTGACTGCTATGTTGGTTTTGGATCCAGGAAGAACCAGGACTCAGCCCAGTGTTCATGAGAAGTACTAATTCCTAGTTAATTGGGTATTTGTGTAGTCCTCTGTATTCCACATACTAGGTAAGGTCCTGGAGGAGATACTGAAGCTATGTAGATCTTCGTCCTTTCTTTGAAGGAATTTAGAGTTTGCAAAGCTCATTGACATTTTCTAGTGTTTAGTTCCTTACACATCTGTTTCTAGGTTCTTGCCGTTTCCACCTGCTACCTGGGCTATATTTCTATGCTGTTTCTCTCTAAATAAACTTGCTATTTTTTCTTTCACTAATATAATACAGTAAATATAAGAAATATATTTATTTACTTATACATTTATTGTGATGGGGATCAAACCCAGGACTGTACACTTGCTAGAGACAGGATCTAACCAAGTTACCCAGGCTGGCCTTGAACTCTAACCAAGTTACCCAGGCTGGCCTTGAACTTGAACCAAGTTACCCAGGCTCGCTCCTTCTACCTCAGCCTCCTCCTTAGCTGGTGTTTTAGACATGTGCCACTCCTGGTTGGAGTACATTTATTTTAAAAGAAGATTATCTGTCACTATTTTAATGGAAAACCAGTATCACTTGGGCATAGCCAAAAGGGGATTAGGAATATAAACATAGGAAACTAAAACAATATTAAGTTCCTAGGGCTGGGGATGTAGCTCAGTGGCATAAGCGCATGCCTGGTAAGCACGAGGTCCTGCGTTCGATCCCCAGTACCACCAAAAAAAAAAAAAGAAAAAAAAATATTAAGTTCCTATACTTTTCTTTGCTGGTCATCTGTCTTTATTTTAAAAAGAGGGATTAATAACTACTAGAGAAGTGTTAACTAAGTAATGATACCAGTCTGAGATTTCTTAACATCTGCAGGAGAGTTGGAAGGTGATTATGGAGAGACTTTTTCACACAGTGATTTAATGGTGCTCAGTGCTGTGTCCCTTTACCTCTTAAATTCTTCTCATGGGGTGATGATTCCTACTTTTGTTGAACACTGATCTTAGTCTGTTGCTTTAATTTAGTGTTGCCTTTCAGTGCACAGATGATTTACATAAGCAATCTTAATCTCCAAACAATCTTCTGGGGGAGATGGCAGAGATTATTTTTTTCTTCAGTAATTTGCCCTCCATTAGTATGAAGCAGAGCTGGCACCAGAATGGACATGCAGGCTTCCTGTGCAATGCTTTTTCCACTCTGAATGGAACCGTTTCAGCTGGATCCCAGTACACTGACATCTCTACCTGGAATGTTCTTAGTGTTGAGATCATTGTCTGCTGTGCTCTCTTCTTGACCTCAGGAATTATGTTTCTGTCCTGAAGTATCTGTCCCATTGTTGAGTATCATTTGTAGGTAGAAATATTACTGTTACATTTTTATGTACCACACAAATTAGGATATTTGGTTTGAGTGCATATGCGTGTCAGTTTCAGCCTATAAGTGACTTCCCTTTAGGTATTTTTCACATATTTTGTAATGTTTGAAAAGGTGTCTTTTTTTTTTAGGATCAAACTCAGGACCTTGTCTTGGCACGCAGGCACTTATTCCACTGAGCTATGTCCCCACCCCATATTTTGTAATTTTTAGTTTTACTAGTACAAGTTTGCAGTACATAATGATTGCATTCATCACGGGGAGCTAGAACAGGTGCACGCACATCTTGATTCTTTTTAAAGCCTCCCATCCCCAGTCTCTTGGTCTCTTTCCCATTCAGGAGTTTCCATTAATAATTTGCACCTCTAAAAGAGATGAGAACCCAGGTGTGTTGGCACATGCCTGCAATTCCAGCACTCTGGCAGGCTGAGGCAGGAGGGTTTCAAGTTCCAGCCCAGCCAAGACATCTTAGTAACATAGTGAGACCTTGACTCAGAATTTTAAAAAAACTGCTGGGGTTGTAATTCAGTGTGAAGGCTGAACCAGTGTCAAGGATCAGCCACCAACCCTGGGGGGTGAAAAAAGATAAATCAAGGCCAGGATGATGCCTTTAAAATAGCTTTATTATTTTTTTGTGTGTAAAAGTAGTAGATATGCATTGTAAAAGTTCATCTATTTTCTGTATATTTAATAACGTGTTTTCTTTTGATTACAAAAGCAGTATGTGTTCATTCTAGAGAAAGGAAACTAAAAAGCATAACATGAAAGAAATATGTAAATCAGGGTTTATGCATAATCAGTGTACTCCTTTTCAGTCTTTTTGGCTGTGTGCGTGTGCACCATTGTAGTAATAAGAATAAGAACCACATTTATTGAGGACTAACAAGGCAGGCACTCTTTTCATGTGTGTGTATGCGCTATGGGGAATTGAACCCAGCGCTTCTCTACTGAGCTACATCCCAAGTCTTCTTTTGAAACAGGGCCTCACTAAGAGACCAAGTTGCCCTGGCTGGTCTTAAACTTGAGGTCGTCCTGCCTCACCTTCCCAGAATGCTGCAGAAGTTAAGCATTCTTTGAGTGTGCCCAATAGCAAATGCTAAATAAATACTGTTTCTGCAAAAGGAAAAACTGAGTTTAGAGGGATGCACTTAGCCATGGTCGCACAGCTACCAGAAGCATGCACTGGAACTTGGCGTTGGATCCCACTTAGGCTCTGGCGCCCCGTCAGCTGTCCCCCCAGATGGGGCCTAGATGCCCTCCTCACCCTGCTTGGGCACTGACCCTTGCTCTGGGCTTTTGTGCCCCCTCGCCCCTCAGCAGGATGCCTCTGGCTCACCTAACGGCTTCTCTGGAACTGCAGAAAAGATGATGATTTTCTCTTCGTCTCTTCTTTCTATTTTGCTTTAAAATTATGCTTTCCCCAGAGTTTAAGAACTGGCTGAATAATGAAAATATTAAATAATTTCATTATTCTTTTGCAACATACAAAGAATATGCATTTAAAATTTCTCTTGGGTCCCTTACTCATGGTAGGTGATAAATAAAAGAAATTTATGTTATTACTTTTTAGGAGCCTATATGCAAGGTAGGAAAGCTCTTGCTTTCTCAACTCTTGCCTTCAGATAGAAGTGAAATAGTTGACTCCTTGCCTAACCGAGGTAGGTATAGGATAGTGTGTCCCAAGTGTGCATTTAGAATGTATTTTCTCACCAGGATGTCATATGTAATTTATTCCTCTATTTCCTATTAAAAAACAAAAATAAAAGCAAACATAGTCTAATGCTGCCTTTTCTCTTTCCTTTTTAAAAGTCCAAATAATAAGGAGCCCCTTAGAAGGATCCCAGCTCTATGCTGCTATCTGAAATCTGAACTTCATAGCACTTATGAAAAGGAAACAGTTTAGCTCAATTTATAATAATATATTGGTCTGCAGAGGAAGTGCAGACTGAACCCTGCTGTCTTAAGTAAATACTCCAGGGGTGTCTGATGGGGAACGTGTTGGGTACCTGTAATAAATCCACTGCCCGTGGAAGTGAGTGAAGGCCCTGCTGGCAGTGCCTGAGGACACGCTTAACTGGGGTTGTCACGGTTTTACTTTTAAATTGAAATCTTTGCCCTAATCTCAAGAGTTAGGCATGACCAGATTTGCAAACAGATTTACAATTTTCACTAATTTTCCAACCAGGACTTCAAAACACACTTAAAGGGAAAAAAAAAATACACTGTGGTCTTTCTCAGGGTAGGATGATTTACTTTGCCACAGCTGTTTTCCATAGACTGCATGTAACCAGGGAGTTAGGGACTTAAGAGTGGCTTGGAGACAAACTGAGTTTGTTTTGGTGAAGCAGATTATACAGTTCAAGAGACATCAACCAAATTATGTTCATTAAGCAGAAGCTGGATGTGGAGTGGAATGTATCAGGACAAAGGTGAGTGGTAGGTAAACATTTGGAGCAAACCCCCATGGGTCCCCTTAATTTATTATTACTATTTTTCTCCATGTCACTATTGACGGTTTCTTTGTGGTCTCTTTTATTTCATTAAATCTAACTAAATCTTACTTGCCATTATCTGTAGTTACTGTCACAATGGACTATTTCAAAGTTTTAGCTGCCAAGCACAAATTCTATTGTAAAAATAGAAGAAAAAAAGAGGAATATAAATTGAAATGCATGGTATTTCTTTGATTTTGCTTAATCTCATGAGTGATTTGGAGTAGTAAAAAGTCTGTAGGACTGTCTTTGAGGTGAGCAGGTTCCTGACTCCCTGCATTGTACACTGGCTCTGCATTGTGAGCGTCTCTGGGAGTCTTTGCCTCCACTGTGAAATGGGGCTTTGTGCTGCTTCCTAACCAGGGTTGTTGTGAGTCCCTTAAAAGTGTATAAGACTGTGCTTTACAAGCTACATTGGAACATGGGGATTTATTACAAAGATTGGGACCGGAGCCATGGCATATTACAGAACCAGGGAGGTGATTAGGTGATGTAAGAGTGCTTAATGTTAAGTTCTTATCCTGCTTCATGCCCTGAGTTTGTCGGCTTTTACCTAAGTGTTCCATACATGTATTTCGTAGCCACATAAAACAGCTAGTGCAAGAAAGGGAAATCTCACCAATTGGTTCTTCAGGGTGAGAAGAGTTAACATCTGGTCGTTGTTGATTCAGAGCTCTGTGGTGACCAGGCTTACTTTGGTTGAGGCTGACTTTACTTACAGTGTATGGTCAGTAGTGTTTTATAGATTAGTTTCACTTTCCATGAAATACCATTGGTTTAGAGGCAGCAAGGCCTAGAGCACTGTGAACCTTTGATGTAGTATAACCTGAAACGCTGTGGCTTCCAGTTTTCAAGTCAACACGGGCACTCTAGTTGGAATCTGTAGCCCTGTGGGCAGGAAGAAAAGAGGCCTTGAGACTTTCAAAGTCTCTAAACTAGAGCTTCCTTTGGGACATAGCTTGGACACTATGGCATCATTGTAAATCTCCCAGGTGTTTGTAGATTTTATCCCAATTTAGACATTTTATTCATAGAGAAAGGCTTTTATCATGCCTTCCTCTCACCCCAATCCCTTCCTCCCCCAAGTTCTGAACCAGCTGAAGTAAAAAGTACATATAATTTATGGCTTAATCATAAATTGAAAATAATTATACTTTATTACCTCTCATGGGCCTTAAAATGTAGGTGCTGTGTTCTGCTTTCTGCCGAGGCAGGGGAATAACACCGAAACAGTAGTAAATTATAACTTCAGGCTGCAGTCAGTAAGCTCGAGGAATTGCCATTTAAGTGGAAAGTGCTTGAACAGCCAAATGAGCACCTGTCATGTTTATTCTCACTTTGAAAAGTAAAAACATGACAGTATAGTTTCGACTGCTTGTCCAATAGGAATTTCTGGTGTGCTTAACTTCTCAGTAACTGCAAAATTTGCTTCTTGCTTCTCAGATTTCTGTGGGGGTGAGGATGTAACTCTCTTCTTGAAACTTTCATGCTGAAATATGTCCTCAAATGTTGACATTTTTAAACTTGTGCTTTTTGACTTCCTACCTCTTGGGGTTTCTTTGTATTCTGTAGAACTCAGGAGGAGGCCATGACTTGGGGAACATGCTCTGAGGGTAAGAATGTGAGCAAAGAATCTGGGTACTTGAAAGGATTTACTTCTCATACTCTTTTGCATTTTGCTAATTTCTGTGTTATTTATATCTGAAATTTACCTGAAATGCACATGATGTGCGGCTACTGATGGCCATGCACTGTTTTAGAAGATTATCAGGTAATAGTCCTCTTACTGTGATACCCATTTATTTTTTTAGAGACGATATTGTTGAAGATTGACTGCTCATAGGTTACTTTTTAAGGGCATGAAAATGCTCTGAAATTAGTTTGCGGTGATAGTGTCACAACAATGGGAACACACCAAAACACATCGTATTGCATGCTGTAAATGAGTGAAGCGTGCAGTATGTGAGTTAGAACTCAATACAGTTCTTTTAAAAATAGAAAATGAATGTTAGAGAGGAATAATAGCTATTGAAGTTTCTGTTTGAATCCAAGTTTTCTGAGGCCACAGCTGTGCTTTCTTCCACTGAACTATACAGTGTCTACTAATTATGTAGTCATAGTATCGCTTTTCTTTAAATATGTGGGGAAAAAGCAATTAAACAAATAATGGAACGTACATATATTTTCATTCAGAAATTTGGAACTTTTTCAACTAACGCAGGGATTCTCCCGTGGGATCCATTTTTAAGCATTGACACAGCTGTACAGGTTGAATATCTCTTATCTGAAAGGAGTGGAACCAGAACTGTTTCAGATTTCAGAGATTTACATATTTTGGATATTTGCCCCTACTTGACAAATTGAGAATTCCTAATCTCAAATCCAAAATCCAAATGTTCCAAAATCTGAAAAATGTGAGTACTATCATTGTGTGTACAATATGTTTTCTTCTGGTTTTTAAAAAATATAAATAGGATCCTATTATACACATGACTGTAACAGTGCTTTTTAAAAACTTAATAACATGCCCTAGATATGTTCATGTCAATACCTCATTCATGTTATTATTGTCTTTAAATGTAATGATACATATACTAGGAAATACAAATTCAAAGAGTTAGGGAAGATCTAAACTACAAAATGAAAATCTCCTTGCCCGCTACCTCCAAGTTCTATTTCTTAGAGAAAACTATGTTTTCAGCATTTGCACTTTGTTTTTGGATTCTATCACTCAAACATGTTTATGTTTTATTTCTTTTCTTTAATTTTTAATTTTTTTAAAGTATAAAAAACCAAAAAAACAAAAAGAACCCAAACAAAAAAAGAAAACATTAACAAAAAGACACAAAGTAGTACAAGAGCAGTACAACCAAAATTGAATTATAGACAAAGTGATAGGGAATTACCAATGGTTGTTGTATTACATATTGATAACTTCAAAGTGCATGCTCCTGAAATCACATATAGACATACAATCTTGATCAAACAATCAATCATGAACTATTCCTTACCATAAAGCGACACGAGTCAACAGTGACACCATGTTAGCCATCCTGCATATACATACATAGATACATATTTGTCCCTTTCTTCCTGCCATCATCCCACTTGCTCCTTATTTTTGAGCAGATTCCCTTCATACCTCCTAATTTATATTCCCACTTTCAGATTCTTACACCAGTGATACAATACGTTGCCTGCACATGAACCTCTAATTTATTTCACTTATGAGTATGGTGTCTAATTGTGACCATTTGCCTACAAAAGCCCCGATGCTGTCTCTCTTCATAGCTGAGTAATATTCCATTATATAAAAATGCTACATTTTTAAAATCCAGTCCTCTGTGGATGGACATTTGAGTTGCTTCCACAATTTAGCTATTACAAATTGTGCTGCTATAAACATGGGTGCACATATATTGTGGTGATATGATGCTTTCAGATCTTCTGGAAAAATACCCAGAAGGGGAATAGCTGGGTGGAATGGGACCTCTACACCTAGTTTGCTGAGGAATCTCCAAACCCATCTCCACAGTGGTTTCACCAATCTGCATTCCCACCAACAGTGCAGAAGAGTCCCTATTTCTCCACAGCCTCACCAGCATTTGTTATTGGATGATTTCTTAATGCTGGCCAATCTTACTGGGGTGAGATGAAATCTCAATGTTGTTTTTATTTTCACTTCTCAAATGACTAAAGATGTAGAACATTTTCTCATATATTTATTTGCCATTTGTATTTCTTTATCTGAGAAGTGTGTATTCATCTCAGATGCCTATTTCTGGATTGGGTCTTTGAATTTGGACAGGTTCATGTTTTTTAATTCTTTGTATGTTCTAGATAGAAGACCTTTAAGGGACAGCCAGCTAGGATTTTTCCCAATTTGTGGGTTTTCTTTTCACTTTGCTGGTGATTTCTTTAGATGTACAGAAGCTTTTTAGTAAGATGAGGTCCCAGTTATTGATTCCTTGAAGTGTTTCCCTTGCAGTTTGATTTTTGTTCATGAACTCTCTGCCTACTCCTATGTCTTCAATATTTTTACCTACTTTCTCTTCCAATAGATTTAGTGTTTCTGTTTTAATATTGAGATCTGTGATCCATTTTGACTTGAGTTTGGTGCATGGTGGTAGACTTGGGTCTATTTTCAGTCTTTGGCAAGAGGCAAGCCAATTTTTCCAGCGCCATTTATTAAACAGGGTATCCTTTTCCCAGTGAGTTTGTTTGGCCCCTTTGTCAAATATTAGGTGGCTGAGTGTGTTTGTGGTTATGTCTACATCTTCCAGTCTGTTCTGTTGATCCTCAGGTCTGTTTTTTAGCCAGTACCAGGTTGATTTTATTACAGTAGCTTTGTAGTATAATTTCAGGTCAGGGATTGTGATTCCATCTGACTTGTCCTTGTTGCCCAGGATTGCTTTTGCTATTCTGGGTCTCTTCTGGTTCCAGATGAATTTAAGGCATGTTTTCTCTAGATCTATGATGTATGCTAATGGTAGTTTAATGGGAATTGCATTGAATCTGTATATCAATTTTGGTAGTATGGCCATTTTCACAATGTTGGTTCTTCCTAAGCATGAGCAGGGAATGTTTTTCCATTTGTTGAAATCCTCATCAATCTCTTTTTTCAGAGTACTGTAGTTTTCTTTGAATAAATCTTTTATATCCTTTGTTAGATTGATTCCTAAATATTTCAGTTTCTTGGATGCTATTGTAAAAGGTATGGTTTCCTTAATTTCTCTTTCAGTCTGTTTGTTGTTTGTGTATAGGAATGCTATTGATTTTTGGGTGTTGACTTTATATCCAGCTATTCTGCTGAATTTGTCTATTAATTCAAGGAGTCTTCTTGTGGAGTTTTTGGGATCTTCCATGTAAAGAATCATGTGATCTGCAAATAGTAATAGTTTTACTTCTTCTTTTCCTATCCTTACTCCTTTTATTTCTCTCTTATCTAATTGCTCTGGCTAATGCTTCCAGAACTATGTTGAATAGGAGTGGTGACAGTGGACATCCTTGTCTTTTTCCTGAGTTTAAATTGAAAGCTTTCAGTTTTTGTCCATTTAGTATGATGTTGGCTGTTGGTTTGTCATAGATGGCTTTGATCAGATTGAGGTAAAGGCCATCTATTCCTATTTTTTCTAGGGTTTTTAATATGAATGCATGTTGGACTTTATCAAAAGCTTTTTCTGCATCTATTGAGATGATCATGTGGTTTTTGTCTTTGACTCTATTGATATGATGCATTACAGTAATTGATTTGTGAATGTTGAACCATCCATCCATGCATTCCTGGAATAAATCCAACCTGGTGAATGGTGTATAATTTTCCTTATGATTTACTACATTCTGTCTGCTAGTATTTTGTTGAGTATCTTTGCATCTATGTTCATTAGGGAGATTGGCCTATAGTTCCCATTCTTAGTAGCATCCTTGTATGGTTTTGGTATCAGTATGATACTTGCCTCCAGAAATGAGTTAGGGAGGATTGCTTTCTTTTCAATTTCATTGAAGAGTTTGGGGAGTGTTGGCATTATATCTTCACTGAATGTTTTATAGAATTCTGCTGTGAATCCATCAGGGCCTTGGATTTTCTTTGTCGGTAAGTTTTTAATGACATTCTCAATCTCATTAATTGATATTGGGTTGTTCAGGATTTTTGTATCTTCCTGATTCAATTTTGGTAGTTTGTACATTTCTAGGAATGTGTCCATTTCTTCTGAGTTTTCTATTTTGGTTTCGCTTGTTCTTCTCTTTCTAGAAGTTTGAGGTGTAGCATTAGGCTATTTATTTGCTAGCTTCCTGTTTTCTTTATATGTGAGTTCATCGCTATAAATTTCCCTCAGAGGACTGCTTTCATTGCATCCCATAGATTCTGGTAGGTTGTATTTGCATTTTTGTTTGTTTGTAGGTATTTTTAAATTTCTTCTTTAATTTCATGTGTGACCCATTGGTTATTCAGGAGGTTGTTGTCTAATTTCCAAGTGTTATGAGGTTTTTGGAATTTCCTTTGTCATTAATTTCCAATCTCATTGCACTGTGGTCAGATCATATGCATGGGATAATTTCAATTCTTTTGCATATAGGTAGCTATGCTCTATGGGCTAGAATGTGGTCTATTTTACCCATGTGCATCTGAGAAAAATGTGTGTTCTGATGTTGTGAGGTGGAACGCTCTGTATATATCTGCTAAGTCCATTTGTGTGCACCTTTGGTTCAGGTCTATTATTTCGTTGCTGATTGTTTGTAGTTGATCTGTCTCTTTGCGTCAAAGGGGTGTTTAGGTCCCCTATTAAAATAGTGTTATTGATTATTTGGTTCTTCATGTCTGCTAAGATTTGACTTATAAAGTTTGGTGCTCCAGTATTTGGTGCATAAATGTTTAGGGTTGTTATCTCTTCCTCTTGCAGCTTTCCCCTAACTAGTATGTAGTAGCTTTCTTTAACTCTTTTGATTGTTTTCGGATTGATGTTTACATTGTCAGGAAACATAATAGCTACCCCTGCTTTTTTCTGGGAACCTGTTGCATGGAGAATTGTTTTCCACCCTTTGACTTTCAGTCTGTGGATTTCCTTTTGAGTAAAATGTGTTTCCTGTGTACAGCATATTGTTGGATTTTGTTTCTTAATCCACTCTGCCAATCTGTTTCTTTTGACTGGTGAATTGAGGCCATTTACATTAATGTTTATAACTGTTATATGTTGGCTTATTCTTGTCATGCCATTTACTTGTTGTTGCTTTCCTATTTTTGCTATCTGTTTACTTGCTTGTTCTGCTTCAAGCTTCCTTTCTATTGTTCTTGAGATTGTGGTCTCTTTTTTCCCTGTCAAGAATATCTTTTAGTGCTTTTTGTAATGTTGGTTTGGCACTCATGAAGTCCTTCAGTTGTTCTTTGTCGGGGAAGTATTTTATTTCTCCATTGAATTTGAAGGATAGTTTTGCAGGATAAAGTAGTCTGGTTTGGAAGCTGTTTTGTTTCAGAATCTGTAATACGTTGCTCCAAGTTCTTCTTGATTTCATGGTTTCTGTTGAGAAGTTTACTGTGATTCTGATGGGCTTTCCTTTATAGGTGATCTGTTTCTTTTCTCTAGCAGCTTTTAATATTGTGTTCTTTTGCTGGTTGTCTGGGATCTTGACTACTATATGTCTGGGTGTGGCTTTATTTGGGTTATGGCTCGTTGGAGTTCTATATACTTCATTTAACTGCACTTCAGTATCTCTTACCGTGTTTGGGAAATTTTCTATTATTTCTGCAAATATTCTTTTTAGATCATTTGTGTTGCCTCCTGTTGTTTCATTGACTTCTGTTACTCGTATATTCTTTTTGCTTCATCTTGAAGCTGTTGTATTGATTTTTCCTGGATCCTTGGTGACTTTAAGAGATTCTTCCTTTCACGGTCGCTAGCTGCCATGCTGTCTTGAAAATCTGAAATTCTATCTTCAACTTTATTGAAGCAGTTTTATAAGCTTTCAATGGAAGTTTTCATTTCCTGGAAATCTCTTTGAGTCTGTTTCATGTGTTCTAATTCATTCCTAATTTGTTCATGGAACATTTCCATTTGTTTCCTATGTTCTTCTATTCTTTTATCTGTTTCTTCTCTATATGTACGGAACATTTCTTTCATTATTATTTTCACTTCATTTTTTGCCTGAGAGATTGTTTCTGCTTTAATCTTTTCTATGGCCTGATGGAGTTGCTTCTTTACTTCAGATGTGTTTTTTTTTTTTTTTTTTTTTTTTTTTTTTTTTTTTTTTTTTTTTTTTTTTTTTTTTTTTTTTTTTTTTTTTTTTTTTTTTTTTTTTTTTTTTTTTTTTTTTTTTTTTTTTTTTTTTTTTTTTTTT